>CATQJL010000223.1:82900254-83140395 GCA_958299035.1 Cylicocyclus nassatus
TCGTAATGACGAAGCTAAGCAAGATGTTTACATGAAATCAATAAATAATCTTTACTCAAGTGTCTGCTACACAAAATCTTTACAATTCAAAGATTCCTCCTTTGACGCGAACACAAGCACGGGAATGCTTGGGAACGCTGTTCAGGGTGGCATGAAAGTGCTCCACGTCGACTTCTTCTCAGGCATCTAAAGGCACGTCGCAGAGACTTCAGTTCTTGCGTGGGTGAGCGCAGGCTTTGGCCTAAAGAACTGGCCACACATTGCAGTCGAGTGTGTTCAAGTCCGGGCAATACGGAGGCCATTCCGCAGGAGCAATGAAGCCCTTAATGTTGCTTTGGAGCCAAGTTTGAACAACCTTCGCTTTCTGCGCAGGTGCGCTATCCTGCTGGGAGCACCAATCGCTTCCAGCGAATGGATATTGACCCAGTTAACAATTCCTTCTTCAGCATGCTATTCACATGCGTAGCAGCTCAGATAATCGCCGGGGGCAGGCGGTCCGCAAACTCGCGCTTTTCTGCAAGCGGTCAGCAGGATTCTGAGGCGTGGTCAAAGCTTCAGCGAGCGGTAGTTCCTTTACTGTCTAATGTTCTGCCAGCGGGCAGAAATACAGAATTTTCTGCAGGCGCTCGTCAAATAATTTCTTTCAGCAAACGCTGGCCGAAATTTCAGCAGGCGCTCGGACTCTTTTTACGCATTTTCGGGCATACGTCGAGCACATTTAAAACTCTGTGTGGCCAGAGGAAGTGACATCGATGGTTTAATTACTCAAGTTTGAGGTACTTTCCCTCAGCGGAAAGTACCTGGGGGCTGCGCGGTCCTCTATAAAGGACCGCACGGCCCACAAATATTTTGCATATTCTCGCGGAAAATTCGCGAGAATGCGGCCACTGCGCCGCAGCTAGTATATAAGGAAACCGCGATTGTTCTCCAAGCATTCATCTAAAATTTCGCTGAAATTCTTCCAAATATCTGCAAGCGGACCGCAAGAAATCAGCGAACTATTCTTCCGGTGCCCGCCCGCCCATGGTCGCCTGCCCCCGGCGACTCTGAGAGTGTCCACCTTGATGCCTTGGAACCCTAAAAACCAGCGGCATCTTGCCGTCGGAAACGATCGCCGGGCTATTAGGTGATGATTCTCTTCTTTTGGCCATCAAAAACCTCTTTACTGTAAAAATTTTGACGTCAGAAAAGAGCATCGTTTGGTGGCGTGCCTTGGAGAGACGTTCTGCAATCGATGGCATCTGCGCAGTCAATTTAGCTTCGTGTCTTCCCACATGACTATTTAGCGTCCTGAAAAGCTTCACCCAAGGCCCTGTTTCACGATGTCGGAGACTGTCCTGCCAGAGATGGATAGCTCTGAAGTCAGCTCAAGTCAAGCTTCGTCGACGATTGCCACGATGGCACTGGCGAACGATCCTCACATTTTTGTGAGTGTCCGCAGTAGCCGATTTACCACTCCCACAACAGTCCTGGGTGTGTTCATAACCTGGAAGCCACGCAAGGTGGAAAATACGCTAATTTGTGATGGGAACTCGCGCAATCTGCTAGTCAGCCATCCTCGTGCATCTTCGCCAACAGCGCTCGCTCCATTTTGGAAGGCATATCTCCAACAGAAATAAAGCTAATGGTCCAGTTTCTGGAGGGCTTGCGCTTAAGAATATAAGAAGAAAATATCTATGATTAGCATACAAGAATTTGCTGAAAATGCGAACATACAATGACGTCAAAAATTGTTCAAAGACTTTCCCTTAACCCTGTACTTTCATGGTCAGGGTGCCCACAGTTACTTTGCAAATTTTGCAATTTTGCTGTATTTTGGAGATATCCTTCGTCTGAAAAAACTCTTTGGGTGCAAATAATTTGTGCACGGGTACCGCTACCTACTTTTTCTCTGGGTTTTTGGGTTATGAGCCCTGGAAAATTTCTGGAGCATCCCAAATTTTTTTTGCGCAGGGCCTTTTCCTTCGTTTTATGCCTCCCTCCTCTAACAAAATTTTTCCTACATTGCTGCATACCTACCCTGTGCACAACCAAAGGGAGTTCCCACGCAGGATGGGTAATCTTTTCGTAAGTCATGTCAAACCAATACTGTTTAACAAGTTTTAGCGAAATCTGGGACTTCTACTTGGCTTGCTTATCTGTGGCCGTATTCATCAACAAAAACCCAGTGGGTTCCGGAACCCAGTTTAGTGCTTTTGATGAATATCGATGTAGAATCGATATTCATCAAAACCACTAAATGGGTTTCGGAACCCACTGGGTTGTTCGTTGATGAATACGGCCACTGAAGTTTCGAACATGCTTATTTTTTTGGAAAGTAAGTTACACACGATTTCACGCCGCCATTAAGCGACGAATCCACTTCAGTGAATGAGTTGGTGGCTGTGATTTATAGAGACATCAAGAATTATTTCTTAAGCAAAGAAATCAGTTTTACCAAGAAGAATGGGGATGACGAGACATTCATTAAGTTGCCCTAAAAGTTGTTGTTCTAAAACTCGAACGAAGTATCGCAACTGTGTAACCTTTTACAGTATCTAAGCTTTGACGCATACCGTTATCCTGCCATTCAATGGAAACCAGTCCAACTTTCAGAAAAACCTACTGGCTTCACGAAAAAACGACTGGTTTGCCTTTTTGCAGATTTGGCGTTGTATGAATGATGTTTATTTATTTAATACATACGCACATAGGCGTGCTCTCATAAACCCAACAAAAAACCGCGTGATGAGGTATAAATATAAATATAAAGATAGAGAATTGGAAACAAAGTAAATGAAAAGCAACAAAGTAATTTTTGTTGGCACGGTTGCCATTTAGGACCGCATGCACTAACATCCCCGCGGGGAGGGGATCGCAGCTTAAAAGAAGGCTTCATATCCTGAGGCTCCAGATATCTGGATTTCATGTTGTGTACGTAACGTAAGTACTCCTACTATCCTTCACTATGAACACATTGAACAGCAGCGAGAAGCTGTACAAGCCACAGTTTCCAGCATTTGTATGATCCCTGATGATCCCCGGCGCTTTTCTTTGAAGTCATTTTTCTTTCTCCAAAGTTAACGAAAAGTTTTCAAAATGTGCAGATTATCTAACCCAACACTGCTTAGCATGTTGCTGATAAGAACAAGTGATGTATCGGAGTTATGAAATTTGCGATGAACCACAAGTCGAAAGTTGTGGTTTATCGAAAAATTTATTACAAAAACTCATTTGTTCTCATCAGTAACATGCTTAGCAGTGTCAGTATAATGTAGCCAGCACGAGGTTTGGGAGAAAGGAAGTTTGAATTATGCCGAGGTTTCAACAAGAGAAGACGAAAAACTTACTGATCAATGTGCTTAGCATTGTTGTGTTAGATAATTAGTACAGCATTGAAAGGTTTTCGTTGACTCCAAAGAAAGAAAAATGACTTTAAAGAAAAGCGCCGGGGATTGTCAGGGATCATACAAAAAGCTGGAAAATGCGCCTTGTACAGCTTCTCGCTCCTGTTCAATATGTTCATAGTGAAGGATAGTAGGAGTACTTACGATTACGTACACAACGTGAATTCTAGACATCTGGAGCTTTAGAATATGATGCTTTTTCTGAGCTGCGATCCCCCCCCCCCTCAACCGGGTTGTTAGTGTATGCGGCCCTTAGGCTCAAACAAATACATGACACCAGTGATAAGCCAAAATGACACACCCACATATAGAAACTCCATAAGCAATGAATCGCGGCACAACCTACCCTAGCTTGCCACCAGATGTATAGTTGACAAGCAGCACGGACAGGGTGAAGGCCAGGCAAACGCATACACCGGCAGTCCCCGCTGGCATATCCAAACGGGTGCAGTTGTACGGGCCAATAGGGGGCCACCAGCGCACCCGCTCTGGCAAAAAAGGGCAAGGTCATGTTACAAATACGAGTTTTCACAGGATGGGTGGTGGGGACGGAAGTATGAAAGTCTAACGCGGGCATGTCATTCAAGTTTACTAGTCAACCGAAACAGACTAAAACGGTAACCGAGCGCTAGTCGAATTGAAGGTGCCACGCAGGCTTTCCAGTTAATCATGATGTAGAAGAGAATGAAGAGGGAAAGTGGCACCCTTTCAGTTTGTCATGACCATCGCGAAGGAGAAAACAAGAAGAATTGTCTTAACAAAATCAAAGTGCAGGAAGGATAGAGAAGAGATTTATGGAAAGACGCAAGAAAGTATTCGGTAATGAAGTAGGGCGCTGTCATCTGACGTCCGCTATCTGCAGTAGTTAAGTACATCAAATATGGATAGTGCTTTTCTGAAGTGAGAATTTTTTGGTGTAGTTCAGAGGGTGGACCCTCAATCCATTTGGGCGTTCTGAAAGCAAGTGTGCACGACCTACGCAAACGATGGGATATAGGTAATTTAGGGTAGCGAAAAGCGGCGCAGGAGCGCCTTCCGTAAACACAACGAAAGCACCAGAAAGTGGAGGATTTTAGGCGGAGGTCGTCTTTGGAAATTCTGAATGCCAAAACGAGATCTGTTTGAACTCTTCTGTAGCACAACGAATACTATATGGAGGAAGAGTGTGAGATAGTTTTGATCAGTGAAGGCACAATAGTAAAGTACTCTAGTAAATGTTTTTTGCAGGTTTTCAATTTTTGCTATATCTTCAGAGCAGTGGCGATCCCAAGATTTCGGATCGGTGGGGGGGGGGCGGCAAAAATTTTTTTTGAATGAAGGAGCGTGGCGTCAGCCATGCACTCCGAAAAAATTTCTGGGGTGCTTCTTAGAATTTTTGCGTGTTCATAACCCCTAAAATCTTGAAAAGGGGGTGTGGCGTTAGCCACGCCTCTGAAAAAAAATTTCTCAAGACTGATTTGAACTTTTGAAAAATTTAAAAAATTGTTCCAAATTATCTACAAAAATAAACAAGTCACTAGCAATAATTTTGAAAGTACTCACAGCTTAATTGCTAAGGAATTTAGAATCTTTTGAATTTGTCAAGCTCAGATTTCTTCGTCAAAATTTGGATGCAAGAAGCTTCAAACGCTGTTGCAAAGCGGGAATAATCGATTGCTTATAGAACTTGCCGGTGTTCCATGCGTTTTTATGAGTGATTATGAAAGCGGAACTGAAAACCTGGTATTGTTCAAGCAGCTATGAGCAGACGAGCAACTGCAGCCTAATTATGCCAGCTGCGCATATCGCAGATCTTGCTAATTATTAGAAAGTTTAGAGTCGAATGTGAGCAGAATTTTACGACTTTATGATGAAGGGAGGTACATTTTCTGTCTTCATTTCAAGCAAACTATGTATGCGCACTGTTAAAGCAGAGATTGCAGGTATAGGCATCCCGCATACAGCGGCAGGACGCAACTGCAGATCTGCCGGCGTCTCTCTTTCGAGACGCACTTCCTTTCTCTTTTACTGTTTTCTGTTCCTCCTAAGCACTTACCCTGTCGGACGCAGTGACCTGCTTTTTTTTCTGCGTGCAATGACTCACCTTTAGGTCTAATAGCGAAAGTCTGTTGGGAATGAACAGGTAGGTGTCTTTTTTCATCTGAACACTTGAGCGCAACTTTTTTGTGATAAAGGAGTACAAAGAGAAATCTATTTATATTAATTTATCTATCTATTTATTTCTCTGTTTTTATTGAAGTGTAGTATGTGAATAGGAGCACAGAGTAATTATTTTTCAATCGAACATACAAAATCAATTCAATCACTGCTGATACTTGAGCTTTTGTGTTCCGCGATACTTGAGCGCGATGCCTGAACTTCAGCTGAATGGCCCGCGACAGTTCTTTTCCTCTTCTTTAACTTGATAACTACGACAATGACCAGCAAAATTATAATGATGCCCGAAACAACTAATACCGCTATTATCAGCGGTGACAACCTAAACTGGCTATTTCCAAGAAAAGTACGATTATAGCAAGCAGAGGTCAGAACGAACCCTCCTGATGAGGACGATTTTGCAGAAGAGCTGGTTGTGCTCGTAGATGTTGTGGTTGTGGTCCTTGTTGCTGAATCATGAACAAAAATAATTGTAAAAGACTAATTTTCTACAAAATTGTTGCAATATGAGAGCAATAACTGAAAAGAGGCATCCAAGTCTTTCGTAGAATTTTTTATGCGGCAGCTTTGTTGGTCAGAGCTCATACACTTGTCGCAACTGTTTTCTGCTTTGGCACAGATGCCTCGAAATTACAATGCTGGCACAAAGCTTGCAAGATTCCAGAAGGTTTTTGGTAGAAAAATCGTCTTGCAATTTTTTTCCATATTTTGCTCATAAACATGTAGATGTAACATATTCCTGTCTCAAAGTTTCTTGTAGAGAGCGAGCTACACTTTTCCGTCAACTGTAGTAGGTGAGAAAGGTCAGCCGAATGCTCGCAAGAGACTTGATGTAAAAGACGTGAGATGAAAGCGAAAAAGTTTTGTCTCCTCTCCTGGACCGATCCTGGCCGTCCCAGGTCGCTCCAGGAGAGGGGACAAAACTTTTTTCCGAATGGAGATGCGCGCCGATAATCATCCACTCTGGAAATTTTTTGTGATGCTTTTAAAGATTTTTGCAGGCCCACAACCCCGAAATTTCAGAAGAAGGGCATGTTCGACAATTTTTCACAAGGCTAATTTGAATTTGAAAAAAATTTCTCTTATGTACAAGCATAAACAGGTCACTTACACATTTTTATAACTCATAAAAGTTCCAAAACCTTCGACCCATTCTCGGGAAGGTGGGGGGGCTACGGTCCGCCATTTGTTCTACTAATGTACTTATTTGGTTTTGAGTTGATATTGAGCGTCTCATCCATTTGTTCTCCTCTTGTCGCACTGCTTCTCATCTTCGTCAGCATCCTCAACACTAAGGAGCTTATGAGCAAATAGAAGAAAGCAATATTGCGCCGTTGTTTAGCCCAGTAGATTTGACGGTAAATGTAGCCTATTATGGTGTAGATGGGCGACAGTATTCGGGCGCGAAGAAATTGTTTCGCCTGTAATGCCGGCAAATTGCGCGTGCAAAATCACCGTGAAGCCCACACATTTTATTCCTAGCATTCTTTGGATATTGTCGGCAAATTTCGGCACTGCAGGAATACTCGTCACATTGTAAGTTCCATTTCTTCAGCAATGGGGCAGTAAAAATATGGATCAACCGCGAGGACAGCTAGCATAAGCTGTAATGTATACAGCTGAGTAGTTTGTTCCAGATGTGCGCACATGGGAACCCCCCCCCCCCCTTATGCGAGTGTCAAACAAGCAAGCAGGGAGAAGCAAGTTTATTCTAACAAGAGGATTGTGGATCTTTACCAATTTTTTTTTCTTTTAAAAGGAAGAAGATTGGTAAAGAAGTTTTGTTTAAAAGAGACCGTCTTGCTTCATTCTCGAATCCGCTAAATACAATGTGCAAAGTGAAGTGTACTCATTCTAATAGGCCTCACGCAAAGCGCGGAAGTGTTTCCTGCCCTCACTCCCCTTTTCTCATGCACTTCAATCTTCCATTTTTATTCTGCTGTCTTGCCCAACCATGAACTACCTATTTTCACTGGAGCAACAGCGTTGCCCTCCGAACCCAGCGCTGACGACCTATACGAAGTATTCATGAGGAGTGACTGACTCTAAATGTGTTTTCATTGGTCGAACACAATCAAGTTTTCTACAAGCAGCTTGTCACATTGTGGAGGATATGCGGAGATCATGCTTCGCGATTCATATCACTAACCTTATCAGCTTTTCAGCCGCAGTGGCGAGGAAAATACAACGACAACTGTCAGACGGCTATAGCTAGAATCTGACCCCTTTCCTGCTTGAGATTGCATACTGAGTTGCTGGCACAGTTGCAGCGCCGTACCAGCGCCGTGCTAGCGCAGTGCAGCACCGCGCAAACGGTATACCGCGGAATTCTTGGGGGTTTTCCAATACGCGATGCGCCTATCTGACCAACAACTTCAGAACTTGCTTTTTCGCCGAATTGAGTTATACTTCTCTTCAGTCTACTTTTTCATTCATCCCTTATTTTATAACATGTTGAAAGGCATTAATTTTTCATTTCTTGACATATTAGAATTTTCTGAGAATTAGACATAATGTTATCATGAGCTACCGCCCATTATTCAAAATTTCCATTTCTAATTTCTGGAATAGCTTTAATTACTATTGGACAGAGTGAACAGAATGCAAGACGATGCAGCTTTTTGGCATTCATAACTGATTTTTGAAATCTTCGAAATGATTTATTTTTGATGTTATCATATTCTATATTTGATCAACCCAGTCTTATAGAACACTGAACAGCTAGCAACTAGAGTAACATTTAATGCAATTTTCTCCTCCTTCTGGCAAGTGTTTTCACTCCCTGATTCGTGAGGGTTGCGGGGATAAAATTATCGTTTTTAGTTCCCAAACGCACCCCATGCTGTAATCGGAAAAGTCGATACTCAATATTCCGAAGCGGAAAACACTCATTTGTTTTGTTAACTCAACGTTCAATTATGAACGACTTTTAGAAGTTTCAAATTCTGAAGGTTCGTTGGTGCTTGAAGCGTTTGTGTATTTCACGAGTTCGCGAAAATGAAGATGGAAAACTTTTTTTTGACGAGGCCCAAAAAAAAATCATTGCATTGCATTTGAATTCTACTCTATCTGAACAGCACCAAAGCTCTCTGAAAGTTAGAAATGGAATTTTGGAAAATAACTAAAGTAAGGGTAGGTAAAACCATGGGTGGAGATTCTGGCAGTTATTCGAGCGACCATCAAAGAAAAAGCGCCAATGCTAGAAAGAGAAAGGAATCGTACATCGAACAATATATAAAGCTGTCTGCTGTCTATCTTTATTTTGCACGGCAGGAAGATTAGCCTAGGACTAACTTTTATCAGCTTTTGACGGGCGAAGCACTTTTGAGGCGGCAACAGTGAAGCACCAACAGAAGCGCATTCCAAATTTATGTTCTTTTGCAAGAACGTCAGCACGACAGCGTTTATCTGGTCAATAACTTGATTAGTAGGTGACTGCTTTCGAATAATAAATTGCAATCACCAAATAGCGACCTTACGGCTTAACTTCGATGATCTCTAAAATCAGACCACTTTTTAGCGACATTAGTTTGCTGGTATATACGATCGCGTTATGTTCAGGGCCCTGCACGAGATGGGCAAATGACAAGCTGGAAATCGTTTTGGGGCCAAAAAGCAAAGGGTATATCGTTTTTGCGGGATCCGGGACGGAGCCCCGTAAGAAGATTCCAAGTGCTAGCAAAAAAAGGTTTAATCATGCTTACCTTATACATCTAATTCATCGGAAAATAGTTTTCATAAACCTCAACGCACAGCAGACTTCGCGTGCACTATGCCGCGTTGCCGCTAATTGCCGCGTGCGCGACGTCGCATGAGCGATGCCGTTGAACAGCATGATTACATGATCAGCTCTCAATGCAGGCGCAATGATATAGCACCAAATTATGTAAGCAAACAAAGAGAGGCTAGTAGAAACAAAGCATGGAATGTTATGAAAAACTTATGTGAATGGGAGGTGTAATAAGCATTTTTTCCAAAAATTTCGCAAAACTGGTAAATGAAGATGTGAATTCAAATGGCTCGTTTGTAGGCACAGATGACCATAGGTATGAAACTTGATAGTTACATGAACACTGGCCTGCAGGTCTTATCTTAGAAGTTTCATTGAAAAATTATGTGAATGAAGGTTGTGGCAAGCTTTTTTCTGAAAATTTCCCACTATCAAGAAAATGGAAAAATGGCTCGTTTGCAGCGCAGAGAAAACGAAATCGCGCGAGACTTGGGTGTATACGCGCAGTAGGACTAAGGAACAATGTATGAAAAATTATGAAAAACTTATGTGAATGAAGAGCGTGCTACCTGAGGTGAGCATTTCAATTCTCACAATTTTTTCAAAATTTTTACATAAATCTGTTGTTCACCTAAAGTTTACTATATGGTGAAATTTTGGTTCCGAAACTCCTCCTCTTGTCTTTGTTAGAGCCCAAAATCGCATCAGCAGCCTAGCTTTCTAAGATGGAAAGCGCGCCCCAGTCAATCGATACGCGCGGGAACGGCGTCTCTCAGTCCTATGACTGCGTTCCTTTGATATTTTTTCATTCCTTCATTATTTACCTTGCTTCTTCTACTTCCTGTTTCCTATCTTGATACAGATGAGGAGTAATTAGAGGAATTTGAGCATTGCGCTTTTGAGCGCTTTTAGGCGAAGTGCGGAAGGTGCTCTCGTTCCACAAGCACAAAGCGTCATTTTTGGGCTCAAGGGGGTATTCGTAAAAACTAGTGCGGTCAAAGGGGAATTCGTTCTGGAAAACCCCGTCTGCCCACCTCGTGCCGGGCCCTGGTTATGTTGCATACATATAGTTCCGACTGCAGGTAATCGCCTTTATTGCCGTAGGCTGAACGCCCGCGAGCGTGCAAGTCCAGCTCAGTGCCCAACAGAGAGCGGCAAATGAACCGTGAAACGAACAAATCTTTGCCACTTTGATTTTTACGATTTCTCCCAAGAAATGCGCATCTTTTTTTAAAGCGCGTTTTCTTCCTTGAGGGCCCGCGACTGTTCGCTATCTCGGGCTGGGGAACGAACTTACATACCCCGAAAGGCTTGCCGCTACGCAAGCCTTTCGGGAAATGTAAGTTCCCCCCCCACCCTCTCGAGCTCTGGTGAAAGAAAGAGGATGAGTTTGAAACCAAATTTGTACTATATAGTAAGCATTAGACCTTAAACATTAGTGTGTAAACTTACTTAGGAATTATGAAAAACTTATGTAGACTAATTCTGCCAAGTGAATTGAAGTAATTTGGAAAAAAAGGTGAGTACTATTACTTTGGAATATTCGAGATTTTTTCGAATAATCGAATAACCGAATATATTCGAATCTCGAAAATATCAATAATCGAATTTCGAATATTTTCAAAAACAAAAAGCGTCGAATATTCGAATATCGAATATATTCAAAAAAAACAATGTCGAATAATCGAATATCGAATATTTTCGAAATATGAAAATCGTCGAGTAATCAAATATCGAATATATTCGAAATGAAAAAAATCCGAATAAACGAATATTTTGCACCGATTATGTCGAATATTCAAACAAATTTTGATCGAATTAGCACACTGAACGACTCCATGCAGTTGACAACTTGGACAACAAACGATGGTTGCTGCTATAGTAGTCAAAATTGTGACGCTGCCAATTAGTTATTCGATTACACGAAATTGTCAAATAATCGAATAACTTCTGAAAATAAATATTCGAATATTCGAATATTTTCGAAATCAGAATTATCGAATAATTGAATAATCGAATAAATTCGAAATTGACAGATTTCGAATAACCGAATATCGAATATATTCGAGATTTTGAAACTTTCGAATAATCGAATTTCGAATAAAATTTATTCGAATACTTTTCGAATACTCGAATATTTATTCGATTCGGTCCAAAGTGGGTACGCTCTTCATTCCATAAGTTTTTATGTCTTTCGTTGTTCTTATTCATCAGGCGCATATAAAGTCGTTTGGGGACATGTCGTTTTGGTGCGTGCAGTCATTTTTCCCAGCAGTGAGAAACTTTCAGAGACAACCTTATCGCTCTCTTTAACATACAATTTCAACCACAGCTGCTGCTACCCTTGGCCTTCGTCTCAGACCTGCCACGTGTGGTTAACATATTGGCAACGTCGGCAACAACATGTTTGTAACATGCAACAACAGGTTGGTAGAACATTTTGGCTTTTAGCCTTAACGCCGACGTTGCCGATCTGACCAGGGAAGACACTTTGGTCGAAGTGACCATATGGAAAGTGTTGCATTTGAATAGACAGCCCTTCAAACGCTGACCTCAAAACTGCTTTCGCTATCTGGGGAGCGTCTCTCTAAAAGGAGTTATGGCCTTGGTTCTCCTCAAAAGCGGCCTTCTCTTTATCAAGCCGCGGCAAGGCATTTACTCTGCGGCGGCGTGGTGTAGTAGTAAATAGCTGCGGTTTACAGGTGAAAGAACAGGGTCCGAGTCCTGTTTTTGCCAAGCTGTCTTGCATTTTTCTAAAGTTATTGCTTGCCTTTGAAAATGCCACATGTGGACAGTTTTATCTATAACTAGCTGGCTTTCCCGGCTCCGCCAAGCCTTTCAAAACACTACGACAAAGATTCCACCACTATTCATGTACAACCTTTCTCTGCGCTCACATACATGCCAATTGCCTATTCCCGCCGTGTTAGTAATCAGCATGCTCGATTATCCCCTGTGCCAAATCCCAGTCCCGTAGCTCAAACTTTGCAAAAAAATCGTAAAATCGATAAAAGCAGCGAATAATTCAACCTAATTTGTATTCGTAAACAGCATGCTCGACTACCCTCTCCCAACCCCGTGCCAACTCCCAGCCCCATAGCTCAAACTTTGCAAAAAAATCGATAAAAATCAATAAAATCGATATCGATCAACGACGAAAGTAGCCTATGACACCTGTCCGGCCCCGAAGTGTATGTGTGCGAAATTTGCTCCGGATCGGTTCAGAAATGGAATTTTCTATTCGGAACATACGTACAGACAGACACTCAGACAATTGCATCGGAAAGTTCGCGGCCTCAAACTTACATGGCGCCCCGTGGCCCTTGACTTTTCAGAACCGCACGCCGCAGCCCATGTATCGTTCATTCGTTGACCGTACGGACTGCCGACCGCGTGGCGACTGCGACGCGTGCCTTCTAAACTTGCGAAAAAGTGACAAGTTGGACCGTGGCTTAAGATGAGAAGAATTCTTTGTTTCTTTTCTACATTATAAAGATGAGAAGAATTCTCTGTTTTCTTTCTATTCATCTTTTCTACGAAAACATCATGCACGCGCAGCGGTCGCCGCGCGGTCAGCAGTCGTTACGGTCAACGAATAAACGATATATTTTACCTGGAACGCCGCGGCTAAAGTTGCAATTGGGAAAAGATTATCGGGAGGTTCGCGGCCCAACCGCCTCATTCGGGGACCGTGGGCCTTATCAAAGCCCGCATTTCTTACATGCTGTAGGTTAAGGCGCAACCTGCGATAGGGCTACCCTAAGCATTTATGACGCTGGATATCGCTACTTGGATCTGGTCCTATCTGACAGATTTGAGATCTTATGCTTACGAAATAAACTTCAGCAGTCGGATGACTGCTATCGGCGACACTAGGTGATGTCGACAGATGAGCTAACAAGTTGCTCAATTTGCACTTAAAGGGAGAGTCCGGGCAAAAAGTCGATTTTGAGATTTTGTGCTTACTTGGGCCTATTCGCTACGCTGAATCCAAAAATGCACATTGTAGAGCGCGAAAATGGCAAAAAACGGCTCTAACACAGGAGGGATTTGAACAGGTGGGCGGGGTCCTCCCCACTGCGAATTCACGTTCCCGGCTTCCGGAGCGACCTTCTCGCTTCCGGTTTCAAGTCAATCATTCGCACTTGACCGGTAGCGATGACAGGACGGCTAGCGGAATCGAGAAAATCGTTCCGGGAGCTGGGAGCGTGAAATCGCAGTGGGGAAAGCCCCGCCCACCTGCTGATTTCCCTCCTATGTTAGAGCCCTTTTTCGCCGTTTTCGCGCTTTCCAATGTGGGTTTTCGGATTCAGCATGGCGAATAGGCCCGTATAAGCACAAAATCTCAAAATCGAGTTTTTCCCCGGACACTGCCTTGAAGTCGTCATCTTGAAAGACAGACTAATAATTCTTCATTTTCCCAAGCCTTGCAAGCATGCTGATCGGGTCAACTATAGGCGTTTAACGGGCACTTACAGGATGCGCCGCGGTCACTTATCAGGTCTAACATGGGTCTACCGGGCAGCTCGCGGCATGGATGATTGGTGGTCGAGCATTCCCGATGCGATTGTCTGAGCATACAGACAGACATACATCCAGACAAACAGACATTTGACTTTATAAATAAGATATTCATAATTCTTGCGCGCTGGTAATCCAAAATGCACCTATTCTTAACACTTGTGAAATCGGCAAAAGATAGGCTTTCAAATTTTATGCCTTTTTTGAACATTTCTAGGACAGCTTCTTATTTGTAGCTAAAGAAGCGTTCCACAGTTGGCCAAATTCAAAAACTAATCACTTGCAGCGAGATTCACGATAACTTGTCCGCAATTCAGAGGTAAGCAACAATTTTAGAAAAATGCAAAACTGCTGAGCGACAACAGGACTCGAACCCTGCACACTCATCTGTAAACCGCAGGCACTCACCACACCGCCGCAACGGAAATGCCTTGCCGCGCCTTGATAAAGAGAAGGCCGCTTTTGGGAGAGCAAAGGCTCGTAACTCCTTTTAGAAACGCTCCGCAGATAGCGAAAGCAGTTTTGAGATCAGCGTTCGAAGACCTGTCTATCCATATGCATCACTTTCCATGGCCACTTTGACCAAAATGTCTTCCGTGGTGAGACGCATACCAAGAGTAGCAGCAACTGTGGAGACAATATGTAACTGGATCATCTCTTCTCTATTCGGTAGAAAGAAACTCGTTTTTCCAGGCGTCTGCGCGATCGTGTTTCAGCATGTCAGTTGTGAACAGTTGGTCATCACGAGACCGGACATGTTTGAGGAGTACGTAGTGCATATGAACATATTTATACAATGTCCTCTTTGCATTTTCATGAAAAACCTTTTCCAGCGTTATATTAGCCACCCTCGTCCCGGGCCTGAGGCGACTGCCGAGATGGTCGGCGAGCTACGCTTGCATTGCATATGAATCACAGCGCCAACATCTCCGTATGCCGGACCCCCGGGTGTTCCATCCAGGTCTTGGTATAGATGGCTTACGGGGCAAGGGGGATGTCGTTTACGAAAAGCTCAGCCCCCTCCCCTCCTCCCCCACAATCACTTTCCCATCCTCATGACGACCTTCGTCTTCTACTAGCTGATTTTCCGGTCTACGGGGTACTTCAGCTGATGCTTGCTCCAGCCCCCCCCCCTCCCATCCACCGCACCTCCCCTTCCCACCTAGCCATTACGCTGCGCTGCAAGGGTCTTCTGTATCAGAGTAACTCACCCGCAGTAGGCTCGCCTTGAATCAACGCATTCTTCCTACCGCGAAAATCGAATGAACTCTACTGCTATTGTTTACACGAAAATCACGGAAATGACTTGTTGGCAGATGTCGAAAACTCATTCTTATGCCAAAAATCAATAAATCAATAGAATGGTGCGGCGAATCGCCGCAAAAAGTAGCGCTGAGCCACCTCCGGGGCCGAGTACATTTGTGTGCAAAGTTCTAGCTCAATCGGTTCATTAGCGGGCGGTTCTATAACGAACGAACAAATAAACGAACACACTTACAAATTTTGAGTTATATATTAAGTTGCTTCATAATTAATGCACGTTTTCTCAACTTCCACTTCTAATAAAGATAATTCTTTTCCGAAACAATTTTTCTGCTTGAATCAAAAACTGTTGTAAACACCAACCCTCAAGCTATCTATATATATATAAAACTCAATGTCTGTGAGGATGTTCGTTTAGTTGTTCGTTCGTTATAGAAACGCGCGCCACTGAACCGATCCGGCTGAAACTTCGCACACGTATGTTTTCGGCGGTGGTTTAAAGCTACTTTTCGCGGCGATTCGCCGAGCCATTCTATCGATTTATTGATTTGTTTACTCAAACCTAAGAAAATGAAGGGCCATCATGACAACCGATCATTTTTACATATAAGCATGTAAACAGGGGCGGTAAAGTTCATTCTAATCTCAAGGCTGACAGGATGCAGCGGGTTCGTCTCAAAGCGCTTTTCGCGCAATGTAAAAGTTAGAAAGTGTAAGTATGTTGGCTTCCAGATTCGTGTGGAGGCGGGCTGCGGAATTCATTGACTTCAAGGATAAGCTCGACGAGAAAGTACGAAGTTCAATGCTTTAACGTGGAGGTTTAACAAGTTTATCCTAAAGATCAGGGAAGTTTGCAACCCGCCTCTATACGAATGGGAGCCGATGACATATTGGTTAAACTAAGAGTCCCGGGTGAGACCGGGACTATCAGCTAGTACAATATATATTAGGTTGGCACATAAGTAATGCAACTTTTTATATAACTTTTGTGTATTTGAACGTAGCGCATTCATTTTTTGGGCAATATAAGGAATATAATGTAAGCTTCTAATGCACACATTTTTGCCGAATTTTACCATCTTATGTGAGGATTACGGTAGGCTTACGGTACTATGGGAAAAATTTTAAAATGCATCAGATTTTGCTGAAACTTGGCCTATAGGGCTTATTTAACATGCTGATCACAAAAATGAGATCCGCTTCGCATGAAAAGGCCTCGTTCGTGAAATCAAAAGATGAATTTCATTTTAGCGACAAATAAATGTGATATTCGTGTTTACCGCACAGGATTACCCTATAGCGCAAAGTTATAGCGAATTCTGACTTTTCGCAGCTCAGTTATCGACAAATTGCCTTCAAAACTTGACGCATTTGACTTGTTCAACTTCTCAAAGGCGTCCCACCTTAATTTGTGTTTGAATTTCATTTCTTTTTCACTGATTTTAATGTTCCAACTTCCAGCTACATGCTGTCTATAACTTTTTCATATGTTTGAATCAGGTTTCGTAGGGCTTCATGTTTGCCAAAAAATCGTGAAACCTCGATTTTCAGCAGTTTTCAAAAAATGCTTAGATTTTATGTACTATGTTATCAAAAATCAAACGGTTTGCGCAGACTTGCAGCTTACATCACGATCTACATGATGCCACAAAATGAGCTTGCTACATAGAATAGGAGAAAAGTTACGGGAAAAGTTGCAAAACTTATGTGCCAACCTAATACTTTTATGTGATTGTACTCACCACGCGAAAGATTTTCTGGCGCAAAATTTACCGAGAATTTTTTTCTAGCTAGGGAAAGCTCTAGTTTGGAATAGCATAACTTACTCTCAAAAGGACTAGAATGGAGGAATTGCTCATTGTGTAGCCGATGGTCGATTCAATAGTAGCGTGGAACTTGGCTTTTACCAAAAATTTTCTGCGAAAAAAATATTGCCAAGAAAGCAAAAGTACATTTTCTCCTACATTTTAGAGAGGGCAAAAAATTGCATTTTTCAGATTCTTCCAATTTTTTCTCATTTGAAAAACGAGGAGATTTTGCCGTTTTCCTACCATTAGTAGTCCTTGGTCTACTCTATCAGAACCAGGTGAAAGTTCTGCAATCGCTTCTCACATAAGCATTTTATAAAACTCCGAGTGATCCCAGCATTCAGCTAAGTTCGAGTCAAAGCTTCTCGGCTCAGGAATTTTAAAAAATTCAGCGTTGGGGAGCATTTTGTAGCACAAATCTTCGCGATTATAACACATATTTTTTGAAACAAATTTGCATTTTTCAGGAATTAGGGCAAGTCGAATGAAAGGAAAAAATTTCAAGTTTGAGATCCTCACATTCAAAGGTACGAAACTTCGGAATGAACAAAAATTTTCGAAACTAGAAGTGCACATCAGAAAATAGAAGAAACGAGCTTTCCAATAATGTAGATGGTTTTAGAGAAAAACGATTTTTGACTGAAAACTAGCGTTTGAAAGAAGAGGTAGGAAAAACGTGCATTAATCATGAACCAACTTAATATAATTAATTATGAACCAACCTAATATATTAGGTCGTTTCAAAAGTAATTTCGCTTTTTTCAAACGGGCACCATATGTGGCGGAACAAAGGTTTCTAAGAGGTTCTAGAAGATTTCGATGCAGCATTTCGTTCTCTTTCTAATGGTTATGAAAATGTTGCAAAACAGCCAATGAGCTTTTAGAGAGTAACCAAAATCTGCGACCTATGCTTTTCGAGATGGTCAAGTTTCACAATTGTTTAAAACTTTCATATCAACCCTCCGAGAAAGTGCAAGTAAAGCCTTTATAAAGCAAACCCTACAGAATGCAAAACTACTTTTTTCTCCTTTCCATAGCTTGTCATACATTTTTGATAGAATTTTAACTGAAGCTACCGATTTCCATACTTGGACAGCTAAATCCTCGTAGAACATCAAACGGTGAGTAGCTCGGGTGTCATTCGATGCAGCTTTTTCTCCTCTTTCTAATGGGTGTTTATTTTTTTCGTTTAGCTTCCGGGGAGAAAATCATCATAACTCATTTTTTTAGCGAGCCCCAGGCTGCACCCGAAAAACTCGAAATTTGATATTTTGAACCCGTAAACCCTCACTTGCTTTGTAAAATTAATGCTAACTCATTGTACCATCTTGGTACTTTCAAATTCCCAAAAATTATGATGTTTAATGCGATTGTGGCTGAGGTGGGCCTGCCAAAACCCGATGGTTCTGTTAAAAAATCTCTAAAAAAATTACGGCGAGCTAGGAGAAATAGAAAAAGTAGTACTGTATTCTATACGGTTTACTCTATCGAATCGTTACTCGAACTCCTTCTGGGGATTGGTATGAAAGTTTAAAAAAATCGTGAAACTTGACCATCTCAAAAAGCATGGGTCGCAAATTTTGGTTACTTTCTGAAAGCTCATTGATTGTTCTGCAGCATTTTCATAACCGTTAGAAAGAGGATGAAATGCTGCATCGAATGCTTACAAGATCTCCTAGAAATCTTTGTTCCATCAAATGTGGCGCCTTTTTGAAAAAAGCGAAATTACTTTTAAAACGACCTAATACAGGGTGTCCCAAAAAAATGTTTAGAACGTTTGATCGTTAATATCTCTCTTCCCAAGAAGTCTTTTGCTTTGCTTCAGGGACCGTTTTGTAGAGCTGGCTTCAACTTAGATTTGCATTATAGAACGAATCACCCATCTCTCTTCATTACTGTAGGATTACGGTAGAAACTTGAAACATGTTGTGTCAATGTGGAAAAAGCTGCCGTTTCAAAATTTTTCAAAAAATTGTGAAAACTTGTGTAATAGGGTTTTTATAGACGCTGAGTTCATACTCAACTATTCACAAAATTACGAAGCTTTCTAAATGGTGTAATCGCACTTTTTAGGAACATTGAAAAAAAGGCCGCTACCTCTCACCTGGCATAACTCTTCAATGAAGCATCATAATAAGTTGGAAACTTTACAGTTATAATCAGCAGTTCTAATTAGCCTGGTGTAAAAGTTTTCAGGCTGTTTGGTTTCCTTTCTGAGGCAAAATATGGCCTTTCATGGTTCAAAACCCTCTTTGAAGTTTCTACCGTAACCCTACAGTAATGAAGAGAGATGGGTGATTCGTTCTATAATGGAAATCTAAGTTGAAGCCAGCTCTACAAAACGGACCTGAAGCAAGGCAAAAGACTTCTTGAGAAGAGAGATATTAACGATCAAACAGTGCATACATACTTTTGGGACACCCTGTATATTAGGTTGTCCTAAAAGTTCTTGTGCCAGATTTTCAAAAAATCATAAAAAAAGCAGAAAGAAAAGGCAGGCCCGAAAATCCGAATAAATCACGAAAATCAAAATCGCTCCCGATTGGCACATTTTTGCTCAGCTAGAAAGGGAAGGTCACAAACCAATGTTTATGACTTTTTCGCCTATTCTGTGACGTTTTCAAGCTTTTTTGATCATGCTCAAAAATTGCAAGACTAAAGAAATTTTCTTCATTTGCTTCTAACTCTCGGTTTTTTTTCGTTTTAATTCATGAAAAAGATGCCACTGTAATGTGCAAATTTTCTCTATCAAATAAAAATACTTCCAGAACTTTTCATGATTTAGCTTGAAAAATGTCGATCTTGACTAATTTCCTTCAATTGCTTTTAACTCTCGAACTTACCAAGGCTAATTGATGGCAAAATCATCGCTATAAAGAAAAAGGCTTCCTCTTTCATAAAAAATTAATTTTGAGACAAATTATTGAGAAGAAAGGAAGTTATGAAAATTCATAAATCTTGTAGATGAACAACTTGCACAAGAAAATAGTCACGGCCGGAACCATCTCGTCTCCGCCTTCATAAAATATATGACATGTCTGAGTTCCGTCCAAGTGTTTGAGTGAAGGGTGTGCCTAGTGATTTCTGGAGATTTTCGACTTTTCAACATAAAAAATTCATAATTTTTGTTGATGAACCTTGTACCAATAAATGGTCACCATTGGGACCGCCTCGTCCTCTTCTTTCAGAAAATATATAGCGTGCCTGGGGTCCGTCGAAAGAAGTGCCTTGTGAAGGGTGGGTAAGACTCTTATAACGGGAGTTCTCAAGTAGACGTTCTTCTAAATTGGTAAAAAGACCTCCGCCTGAGAACTCCCACTATATTAGGTTGTACCGAAAGTTCGTTACTTCTGCTTTTTGACCGATTTGCGTGTTTTCATTTTTTGAAAAAGCAAGTTATTTTCTTCATAGCGCTGTCTTAGCGGCATTCCACTGCGTAGATGTAAGCGGTAAGATAAAATCTCTCAAATTTTGAATTTTCTGTGTAGGGTCATAAAAAATCAGAATCTGCAGTACAAACCGGAGCAGTCAGTATTATAGGTTCTTTCACGAGCTCTTCCTTAAATGCCGGTCATACCGGTCAGCGATCCATCGCGTCGCTGACTTTCCCAAAGGACAAGTGTTACAAGGCCGGAGATAACTGCGTGTCTGTGCTGGCTGTCCGGCGCGATGCATCGCGGGCCGTTTTCTACCCGGCCATACCGATTTTAGCGAAATCGCCGCGATCGTCGCTCATCCTAGCGAATTCGCGTCGCTCATTTCAAATGCGCGACGCGATAGATCGCTAGGATTGGAATCTCCAGGAAAGTTTTATGATTGTTCGTTACTTTCTTAAGCTGGTCTCGTGTCTGGGGATTGGAAACCATTCTTCAAAAACCAATTCTTCGAAAGTTCCATCTATTCTCAAGGAATACTTCTTCAATGACTTGTCGGTAAGCACCTCTGGTCTCTTCTCTTAGTTTTCCGCTTTGACCCAACTAATCCTTGCTAGAATTACGATTGAACAGGTTATGCAGTCGATTCGTCGAGTTTCAAGTGGAGAGGCAAAGCGGAAAACTAGAAGAAGTGAAGAAGTAGAAGTGGAGGATGCTGCTTGCATGATTGCATCACGATTCACCTTCTCTTCTCTCGAAATTATGCGACAGGTAAATCTGTTGTTGGAATTACGCCATTGATACATGTGTTTTCAATTAAGTTTTCCTTTGATAGATGATTTTTCCATTCAATCATTCATTCAATTCCAGCTTCTACTGCGTTTTCTTCTAGGCATATTATGCCTTTGATGTGAAGTTCATGGTCCTGATGCGCTTCGTCTGATACGAGAAAATTGAATTACTACAACGGATTTGTTCCACATCATCGTTACCAAGGTAGGCTCTATAAAATTTAATTTGTGAAAGCGTTGTTCTATCTTTATTTTAGGCACTTCCTCATTTGGAGCGCGAGAAAGATACCGCCTTTCAACACAGGTAGGCTCGATTATTTCTCATACATCATTATCTAGCGTCATTTCCTTCAGGTTTTATCAACTAGTACAATACGGGGCCAAGTACTATTCTTATCTTGTCGCAAGATCTGCCGCGAGTTTGATATGGAACTCAAACTTGTTTGAATACATTTGTTGTTTGAACCATTGTTTCATAACTGGTGCATGCGGTCGACTAGGAAATCAGGTATGTTGCTTGGGCTCACTCGAGTTTCGTTTAGCTAAACCACCAACTCACTATTTACCCGTTCTAGCGTTACTTCGTCATGTTTTTGTTCTGGGCTTGTGTTGGTTTATTACTTGGAGCACGATACACCACTGTACCTGTATGAGACCTCTTCGCCTGGGTGAGCGTTACAGTCATTTTGGTGTTGAATGTAGCAAAATCGATGCATTCTATCTTTACCCGTTCCTAGCTTTCCTCTTTTTGTACTGTGTTGGCCCGATAGCTCTTGTTCGACCAATTCGACCAGTTCCATAGCGACTAATCTATTTCATGTGAGGAGCAAACAACTCTAGCTATCTGTATACACAGTTACTCCATCAAATTTCTGTCATAAGTTTCCGATCTCAAATCATGACGTTGATATGCGTGTCACTGTAACGCTTTCGTTTGTACGGGATGTCCTAGTGCAATAATGGATGTACTTTCTCGTTTAAATTTGCTGAACGTTGTTTCCTACAGTACTTTATGTCTCGACCAATTGAGTGGCTTCATGTAGCCGGTGCATAAATTATTTTCAACGGTGTTTTTGAAGATACCATCATGCAGAGTATGTATTTCACTGTGCTCCAGAGGGCCAACACAAGTAGATCGTGCAAAAAATCTGCAAGTTCATAAAATGCGACATTTTTTTTCAGATTTTACAGTAGCTCAAACATCATTCGGTGATAAACATGGCCTGGCCTTCCTGTAGTCTAGCTGAAACTTTAGCACCCTTCCTCCCCCAGAGTGAGTAAGGGAAGTTTCTTGTAACCTAGATATTGATGAGCCTTAGGCCTCGAGCAGAGTTCACGCGATTTGATCGTCGCGATTGATGGCACAAGACAACTGTAACAATATCATGCATGCCGATCTTCTTGTATTTCGATTGTGGTAATTTACTAACACAACTAATCGTGACTAACTATCACAACCGAAATGCAACAAGATCAGCATGCATGGAACTCGTAACACTTGTCTGTAGCGATTGAGTCGCGACGATCAAATCGCGTGAACTCTGCCGAGGCATTAGCCCCCCCCCCCCAAGAAAAAGTAGAGACATTTTCGAAGCTCCCACCCTCGGGCCGCCATATCTTATTTTTGCAAAACGCTCCCTGGAAAGTGTTTCTATCTAAGCTACGATAAGGTGTATTTCGATCAAAGACAACAACACTTTGGGAGCGAGGAGTTGGGTCGATACAGATCTGCTGATTTATATTTGCGAATCTAAGTGTACAGAGTCTCTTTCACAAGACACTGGGAAACAAAGGAAGCTTGACGCTTATCCTTCTGAGATAAAAGAGAGCTTTACTTTGAGATGTTTGACGCTGATAAAGAGATGTTCCAAACAAGGCTTCCAAGAACAAGGTTACTTCTCGTACGGTGCAGTCATTTTCTCGTACTGTGCAGTCATTTTGCAACCACTATGAAGTCAAAGAAAGCTGACACTGTCTTTGCGCGCGGAAATTATATATTCAGACGAAAAGAACTGCAACAGGAATCTAACAGCACGACAGCATAGTATTGTTTGCATATGATTGGATGTAAATCCATAGTATTTCTTCTAACTATGAAATTTGTAAGAGTACCCACAAAGCAAATTGCTATATTTCGCAGAACATGCCCTTTTCGAAAAACATATGTACAAACTAAGCACAAGCTCTAGAACAACCAGCAACACAAAAAGTCCCAGTTCTTCTTTCTGTGGGTCACTGAATCTCGCAGTTCTTCTGCACAGAAGCCATCTAGCGATTTATGGAGAGAACAAGCGTCGGAGCTCTCATGAGTGGAATCCTACGAACATGGCACTATAATCGCTGACGACGACATCCTACCGCTTCGACAAAGACTAAGCTAGACATCTGTGCATTCTTTGCTATGAGCAAGTTCAGGATTGTGAAGTGAACGTGTACCATGTGATGTAGTGTGAGAATGCACAAATCGTTCTGGAGGTATGCCCCCTTATTCGAGCGATCAGCGATCCGTCGCGCGTTTTCGTCGCTAGTTTCCACCCAGTCGCGACGATCATCCATCGGGGCGATGGATCGCTGACAGGTATGACCGGCCCTTTACTGTGCAAAGTTTGCGCTGATTGAGCGTCTCATGAAAAGTTATGATTCCGAGCAAGCAATACAAAATGGCGAATTTGGCATCAGGAAAATCGTAAATTTTCATAGAGATGTTCAATTGGCGCAAACTTTGCACTGTTAGAAAGAGCTGGTAAAAGTCCGAATTTTGTTGCAAGTTTCCGATTTTTTATGACCCTACACGAAAAATTCAAATTTTGAGTGATTTTGGTTTTCAGCTTCTATCTCCTTCATTTGTACATACTAACGAACAGTTCAAGCGCAGATGTAAAGAGCATGAGCTCCTCTCCTAAGCAAAATTTTGTTCGCACAAATTTGTCGGGAATTGAAAGAGTTATGAATTTTTGAAGATGGTGCGAACGAACTTTCGGTTCAACCTAATCTATTGGGTCGTTCCGAAAGTAATGTCGCTTTTTTCAAACGAACGCCATATCTCGTGGAATAAAGATATGTAAGAGGTTCTGGTAGCATTTGATGCAGCACATCATTTTCTTTCTAAAGGTTATAAAATCATTGCACAAAATCCAATACTTTTCGAAAAATTATCAAAATCTGCGACCGCTTTTTGAGAAGGCCAAGTTTCACAATTTTTCTAAATTTTTATAACAACCTTCGGAAGGAGTCCAAGTAATGGATGGATAGAGCAAACCCTACAGGAAACAGCACAACTTTTTTTACTTTCCAGAGCTCGTCAAAATTTTTGTATAGATTTTTTGATGGAACCACCGAATTTTAGCATTCTCGCCTTTGACATAAATGCATCAAACACCAATGAATTCTCTGATTTTGAAACTTACAAAGATGGATTATGGTTTGACACTAAGTTCACAAACCAATTGAGCATTCACCGCTTCAGACTAGCAACTTTCGAAAATTTCGGGTACAGCCTGGGGCGCCCTGGAAAACCTGAATTAAGATGATTTTATCCCGGAAAACTCGATGAATCGAAACAAAAAACAACTCGTGGAAAGAGCATAAAAAGCTGAGTCGAATGACACCCGAGTTGCTTGCCGATTTGTTCTGTGAGGTTTGAGTTATCAAATATCGAATTTGATGGCACTGAAAAATTTGTTCCAGAAACTCTAAGAAGCAAGCTGAGGAAAAGAAAAAATTACTCTGTATCCTGTAGGGTTTGCTCTATCTACCTGCCCCTTGTATTTCTTCGGAAAATAGTTACAAAAATTTAGAAAAATAGCCAAACTTGACTATGGCAAAAAGCATGAGTCGCAAATTTTGGTAATTTTTCGAAAGCTCATTGGATATTATGCAATGCAATTGCAATCATTAGAAAGAGGATGAAATGCTGCATCGAACGCTTCTAAGGCTTCTCGAAAATCTTGATTCCATGAAATGTGGCGTTCATTGGAAAAAAGCGACATTACTTTCGGAACGACCCAATAGATTAGGTTGTCCCGAAAGTTCGTTCGCACCATTTTCAAAAATTCATAACTCTTTAAATTCTCGACAAATTTGTACGAACAAAATTTTGCTTAGGAGAGGAACTCATGCTCTTTACATAAGTATCTGAACAGTGAGACGGATCTAAACACATGAGATCGTTTAAACCGCTTTCCTGTTACAAATATGTCAGCTTGAGTCGGAGGACACAAAATAACAATTGATTTTATCTCAACAATAGTTCCATTGGCAATAAGAAACTTCATGCACCGCTAAGACTACATAGCGTGCTGTAAATAAACATCAGTACATATAAGGCTAGCAAAAGTGAAATTTACCTCAAATTCATTGGTGAATACGAATCGCTCAAGGTACATTTCACCTTCAGGAGTACATTTCACCTTGAGGATTTGCCTCAGGTTAGAATCAACCTCAGTGATAAATGCGGCCTCTGGCGTGCGAGCTTTCCATTATTCTATGGCTTCTGGCTGAGATGAGTTCAGGACAGCCTTGAAATTTCCCAAGGTTGCCGAAAAGAGGTTCTTATGGCTTTTTTCCCGTGTTGGAGATTGAAAGTGCCGGACCGAAGATTTCCGCGAACTGAGGGCGATCAAAAGGATAAAGGCTCAAGGATTTGGCGTCTTCAATACCCTATGAGGGCATGCGCCGAACGCACACACTAACTTCATAGTCGAAGAGGCTACTAAAGCGTGCGAGCCTTTTAAAGTGACTTTCGGGGGCCAGCCGTTTATCAAGTCAGTGCTTCAATCCTCCCAGATTACTCTGGTACCATTTCCGGCCCCAGAGGGTAGAGGACTTGACTGGCCCAGGGGTGGGATCGAATCTGTGTCCATGTAGTCATAGCGGTGCCTCATAACTAAGCCACTCAACCCCGGCAAATGGCTGCCTGAAATCACCCAATAGCCGCCGAAATGGTGGAGTGGCTGCACCTTACTGTCTTCACCAAATCATTCACTAACGAGAATCTCAGGTCCACCTTCTCCAGCGATCTCCAAGAAATACCTTAGAAATACTTTTCAACACCTTTGAGAGATTTCACGACCTTAGACTTAGCATCCGAAAGGCCGAGGAGCGATGAAAAGCTTGCTACTTAATTTGCTAAGCCACTGCCTTAAAGAAGGGGAACGCTCGAAAACAAATCGGAATTACTAATTTTGCTGGCGTATAGTTATGCTTTGGGATGTGAAATTCTCGACGATGCCGGCGACGTGGGCGACTTCACGTTTTTTGCCAACTTCGAATTGCCGAGCATTTTCCAGTCTGTTGTCATACCGTATGGCATTGTCATAACTGTAGAAAAGCTTGTAGACTACTTCAACGTGAAGATTTGGAAGAAAAAATTTACACAGGGTTTGGTCATCTGCTAGCAGCAGGGAAAATAATTGCTCTATTAATTACCAATTAGTATGGCCGGAGCAAGCGGCTTACTTCAAACTACTGCGAGGGAGATGTCTAGCGTGATTTTTGGAGAAATTAAAGGGCAACTTTGCAGGAGCCGATTTCAAGCCTGAGCATGCATGTTGGAGGATTAATAATTCTGTGAATATTACAGATATGGGTCTAAGGTCCGTTTTATTCGACAGATCTCTGAAAATATGATTTTTAGGAAAAAGGTCGTGGAAGAACAGCCAAACTTGGGAATTCTATCACTAGGGGCGAGTTTGCGCCCTTTTATCTCCGCGAGTTGCAGGGTTGGAATAATGACAGGTGAACATCTATGTCAATTTCAGAAGCTCTATTTTACTGGATGTAGTTCGTGCCTATAGCTCCTGCGTAGGAGGCGCTATATATAGTGGACGTGCACATTTTGACTTCTATCTCCGTGAAAAGCAAGGGAGACGGGCTGGGATAGCCATGTTTTAATTTGTATACGAGAGAAGCAACACATACAATTCGGAAAAAATATAGGGGCTTCCTCTGTGGGAGTCCATCTATGAAACCTTCTAGACAATTTTTCTTTTAGATGGGACCACGCGATATTTTCTCTTTTTCCACCCTTCATTTCCCCCTTCCCATTTTATTACCAAAACGCATGTAACAGTTTCCAGCAGCTATCTGAACCGTGCATAGGGTCAATGTTGGGTATAAGTAAGGGAATGAAGCTAGAAAATCACTTTTCGCTTATTTCTCCTCATTTTCGCTCTAATTTTCGTTCATTTTTTGATTTTGAGAGTTAAAAAATTTGCGATGCTTGTTTAAAGGAGTTGTGGCTGTATAGCACCAAAAGTGAGCTGGGAAGAATGGGTGGAGCTTGTGGTTGAGTGGGCGGAATCTTAGGAAGTGGGCGGAGCCTCAGAAGGTAGGTGGAGCCTTGGGGTTCAAAATTGGGGGTATGAATCTCAAAAATTGGCAAAACGGAATTTTTTTAGGTTGTGGAATCTCCAAATTCTCCAAATCTTCGATTTTATCGATTATAAAGGTTTCGCAACCTCCAGAACAACGATTTTATCGAGTTAGCTGTGATTTGTAAGCCCCGCCCACTACCATTGTAACTGATACCCAATATATGGGTGAGAAGACCTAGTCTAGTCTAATCTTATCTGAGGTGTTTAATTATGTTCTGCGAACGGTTTTTTGTTAGGGCGCAACCCAATACTTAATGTGGATAGAGAGCTAAGATAAACATCATTCGATACAGCAGCTTCGCGAGTTCCTTAGCAGTTAAAATTGGTGCAAAGTATCATTTGGAGTGAATTTGAAAATGGCTAGCAAAATTTGTTAGAATCAACATTTATTCGAAATCTAGCTACCGTCAACCCTACAAAAAGAAGCTAGGTAGCAGACGTGTCTTTTATAATCAAAGTCGGATAACCTTTATGCTCAAATTTTCTAAGAAAAAGGCGCCATATGTTTTTCTCGATTTTCGATCTTGACCACTGGTTTTGGCTGAAATATTGATGATCTTGAATTGACCAGTACTCCAATCACAGCACAGGTGCGATAGTGTGAGAATTTTCTCACCCTCCCTTCACCAAAAGCCGAGAAAAATAATCAACAGTGAGGTAAGGTTAAGCAAAGAAGATATTTGTACGTGAATTGTTTATGAAATAGGAAAGGAGGAGTTTGTTGAAAAAAAGGGCTTGGTGACGGGTGTGAATAATGATCTGGAGATTTTCGAGTTTTTAACATAGAAAAATTCATAACTTCTGTAGTTAAACATCTTGTACGCCTTGATGGTCACCATTGGAACCCTTCCGTTCTCCGCTTTCAGAAAATATTTAGAACGATCAATATCCATCCAAGAAATTGCAGTGAACGGTTTGCCTAGTGATTTTTGAGGATTTTCGGTTTTTTGACATAAAAAAAATTAATAACTTCTGCTGATGAACATAGTACGCCGCTATAGTTGCCGTTAAAACCGTCTCATCCTTCGCCTTCAGAAAACATATAATATGTTTGGGGTCCGTTGAAAAAAGTGCCTGGGTGAAGGGTGTCCTGTTGATTTTTGGAGATTTTCGAGTTTTTAACATAAAAAAATTCATAACTTCTGTAGATGAACATCTTATACGCCGAGATGAACACCATTAGAGGCGCCTCGTCCTCCGCTTTCAGAAAATATATACTTTGCCAGGGGTCGATTAGAAAAAGTGCCGGGTGAAGGGTGGGTGAGACCTTTATAATGGGAGTGCTCAAGTACAGGCTTTTTTACCAAAGTGCTCAAGTAGACGTAAAAAGACGTCTACTTGAGCACTCTATACACTCTATACACTCTTGAGCACTATATACTCGTAAATATCCAGAAATCACTACCCACGCTCTCCACCAGACACTTTTTGAATAGACTCCAGGCAAGCTATATATTCTCTGAAAGCGGAAGACAAGAGTTGTAAAAACCTTTTCATTGCTGACGTTGCTGTTCATCTACAGAAGTTACGAATTTATTCTTTTAAAAAAATTCGTAAATGCTTAAAAATTGTCTAACTCTTCCGAAACAGATGTTCTCGCATACACATCTTCTAGGGTATTTTTAAAAACATATAGGGTTGTTCCAATTCTATCAGTTTTCACATTTTGGTAAAAAAACAACCAATGATGGCAGAGAATTTAATATGATAAACTTTTATTTGGAAAATAAGAAAACACCATCTCCTTCTCCCCTCCTCCCCCCCCCCCCCCCCCCTCCCGGTCGGCATTTTATGATTGCTCGATCAACTGAAACACCCTTCACCCTGGAGGGACTGCGAACACTGTGACCCCCTTCACCCTGGAGGAGTCATTCTCACCTTATCGCACTGTGAATCACAGTAATTTTCAAACCGACTGTCAACGAAAATCCTGGTCATTTCGCGAAAGAGTTTTACAGTGAAATTTCAAATAGAAAAAAAAATTTGGGCAAACCCGCAAGGCTGAAGTTTGTTTGCACTTCTCGTCTTCTCTACCAAAAAACTTGCTTGCGTATTTTTGTAAATTAGAATCTCTGTAAAGAACGCCATCAGGTCGTGATTAGCACAGGCCCCTATGTGCACTGTTCATCAAATTATGAGGTTACAAACGCACGTGCTCATGAATTTTCTCCCACGTTCGAGAGTCGTGTATTTTAGGGATTCTCATCTCTATAATTTGCCACCAGCAGCAAAACAATGTAAGAAATGTTGTCAGCACATTGAGTGTCTATTTGAGCGGAAATTTGAGAAAATTGCATCATGCAGTCAAACAGTTACGACTTCAGAATGTAAAAATCTCGGAAATGTCGACGAAGTCGGCGACTTCACCTTTTTCGCCTACTTTGCCGAATTCGATGAGAATTTTCGCATTCTACTGCCATAACTTATGGCACTGTCATAACTGTAAGAAGCTTGTAGATCACTTCAACATGAAGATTTGGATGAAAAAATTTACACAGGGTTTGGTCATCTGCTAGCAGCAGAGAGTAAATCATTGTTTTATCAGTTATCAATTAGTCTAGCCGGAGCGATGCTTACTTCAAACAGCATATGGGAGGCTACAAAAAATACGGTGTATATAGGTGCAACGGATGTGTCTAACGTGATTTTTGGAGGACTTAGGGGCGACTTTGGAGGAGCAGATTTCATGGCCTGAGCATGCATTTTGGAGCGTTGATAACTCTGCGAATATTACAGATATGGGGCTGAGTTTTGTTTTATTCGACAGATCTCTGAAGATATGATAAGATATTTTAGGAAAAAGGTCGTGGAAGAACAAGTCTTTAATAAAAGTCGTAATTGACAACTTGGGAATTCTGTCATTAAGGGCGAGTTTGCGCCCTTATATCTCTGCGCGTTGCAGGATTGGGCTACAACACTGCAAGTCGCCAACATAGCCGAATTTGCCGAAAATTTTCACATTCTCCTGTCATAACTGTAATCAAAGGGAAATTGTGAATTATTTAATTATTTATTTATTACATACGCTCTAGGCGTTCCTTAAAAAGACAAAAATACACAGTTACTCATACTCTAATACCACGATAATTCATCATGTAGTTAGGGTCTAAGCATTCGGACTAGATTATTGGAAGTGTGATGATAGCTTGTTTGTGACTGCTCTAAGACTGTAGTCAACAGAACCGAATTAGTGTGTTTCATGGAGATGGTACTCATGCCCCCTTTTAAATTATGAAATTAAAAAAGGCGAGTAGTTCCTCAGGTCCCCATTTGCCATCTCCCTGCCAAGCTCTGTTTTCTGCCATCGTTTTCAAATTATTACACATGGTAGTGCCAAGAATTTCAAGCTTCACGGAACCGATCGTTGGCTGGCATGGTCTAAGCCTTGGGGATGAATCTCAAGACTCATACTAGAGATGCAAATGGATCTGACAGACGTGGACAACACTTACGTATCGGCGGACAGTATACCTTCTTGAGATTGTCGATTCTGAAACAACTTTCGTGCAGAAGCTTACGAATAGGCCAAATTTCATTATTCATTTAGAAACATTGTGCATTCATACTTTTTATGTAGTGCAGAAGTATCGTTCATGTTTCTAAAATCCTCTAGTGTAACCTACAACAAAATCAAATGATTCATTTATAATAAAAGTAATGCCAATCACCTGAATCCAGTTTTTCTCATCTAAAAATCCTTTCTTCTGCGGCACCTTAGTTCATAGTTTTTAGCTCCAAAAACAGGCACAACTCGACAAAAGTCGCTCTGCAAGAGGGAAAAAACTGATGCTTTATCATTCAAATCACTCGAAAAAGGCTTACGTCGTCACTGGGTGGCTTCTCTATGTACTTGAGCTCACACTTCACCGTAGTATTAAAGTCAAAATCACATTCGAAATTTGATTCGTCTTCCGGCAACGGCAGTTTAATCACATAAACTGCTTGATAATTCGTTCCGTCCTCTGCGCCCTGAGTCTGAGTTTATTATGAATACCAGGAACAATCAAGGCAGCTCCAGGCACCTGTCTTCGGTCCGTACTAGCGGACTACTTGCATCGGCTTGAGGGGTTTCGCGCAAAGACCCATCGGGCGGTGGGTTCACACGCAGCAGTGTGCAACCGGGGTCGGGGCTATATCTCAGACATTCGCGGTTGAGTCGCGCAGGACAAAACGAGCTATCGTCACGGAATGCCTGCGCGACACCCGAAATCGGAGTCGGGACAAAATCAGGACACCTGATTTTGTTCCGGGACAAAACTGCAAGACAAAATCAGGTGTACCGACGGACACATTCCAGACAAAATCGGGACACCCGCGGGAGACACCATGATGTCCCGATCGCTTTCAGAGCACGCGGCTTACGCCTTTATTAACAGGTTTTTGCGTCCTCTGTGCCTCTCTCACGCTTCCCTTTTCACTTACCTTGAGCCCTTGGTTTCTTTGGGTCCCATTTCTCATGCTTGTAACTTTTCTGCTAGTAAAAACCAGTCTTACATTGTAATTTATTAACAAATACCACACGATCTTGTCGAGCAAGCTTTACAACGAAAGCGAAATGAAATGCGCAGAAAGCAGCAAATACAAATATAGGTAAGGTTGCGACACAAATGCAGCAAAAAACAAAATGTAGACAATATTATCGAGCTTCTTTTCTCAGCTTCAACGCATTCAGTCTTCTCAATCACTAGGTCTTCTTTGATGATACTGCTGCCTTCGATACTCTCAACGACACGCTTTTTTTTTTGAAAATCACAAACTATAGTACCAGTGACCATGAAACAAATAAATCACCTTGACGGAAGAAGTGAGGCTCTTTTGGGGACAAAATGGTAAGTGCGGATGTCGGCGCTGCAAAATTACAGTTCAAAAGTTTTTTTTAATTATATTTACCTTTTCAATTATAAAACATATTAGGTTGATGCATAATTCCTGCACCAAAATAGGTACAGACCGCAATAACTCGGAATAATCCTTTATCCCAAGTAGGATTCGATATACCATTTGATAGCGCAAACCTAGCTCTACAAGATAATGCTCAAATATCTGCACCAGCTTTGATCCACGCGAAGTTTTGAGCCAAAAACTGAAAAAAAACCATGCGTCCGAAAACCTTGAGACAGATCTTAAAAAAATTGTAACTTCGTACAAAAAGCTCATACAAATTTTCTTTCTTGCTCACGCGTAGACGTTCCACGTAAGACATTTATCTATGAGGTTGCTGTATTTTTTTCTCAACTAGGCGATGAAAAAACGAAGTTTTTTAAAGTTTTTCATGTTTTTGCCAAATTAGTGCTGAGATGTTCTAGTATTAACAGTTGTATAGTGCAAGCCGTTAGCAGTGAAACTTTACATTTTCAGCGTTCTAGAACAGCTGATTCACGAAAAATAACGAATCTAGCTCTCCTTATCCAAATTTTTCTTGCCTAGTTGCTAAAAATTCGATATTTCTCGTAAACCAGCTGCTCTATAGAGCTGAAAATTCACATTCACGCTTAAGGTTCTATACTATACAACTGTCAGTGCTAGAACATCTCAGCATTGTTTTGGAAAAAACATGAAAAACTTCGTTTTCTCATCGTCTAGTTGAGAAAAAAATACAGCAACCGCATAGATAAATGTCTTACATGGAACGTCTACGCGTGAGCAAGAAAGAAAATTTGTATGAGCTTTTTGAAAGAAATTACAATTTTTTATGATCTATCTTAAGGTTTACGAACGCATGGTTTTTTTCAGTTTTTGGCTCAAAACTTCGCGTGGATCAAAGCTGGTGTAGATATTCGGGCACTACCTTGTAGAGCTAGGTTTGCGCTATCAAGTGATATATCGAATCCTACTTGGGATATAGGATTATTCCGAGTTATTGCGGTCTGTACCTATTTTGGTGCAGGAATTATGCATCAACCTAATATCATTGTAACCGGGGGTGTCTAGTGGTATAACGGTTTTAACCGGATCGATAGACTACACGGATTGAACGACTAATAGTTTATCTCAGGAAAAGGCAACTAACAACAACAAACAAGAACGTGTATCTTGAACAAGGCGTAACAACGAAACGAGGGCTTTACCCTCTTTGACCACTTCGGCAGGTTTACTGTATACTCTCTATCTAAGGGGGAGATCCGCCTCTCTTCGATGGCTTTAGCTCCCGCTAGCGCTTCCTCAGCGCAGTCTGAGGCCTCCCCCTGACTCCCGGTATTTATACCCTGCCGAAGGGGTCAGCGCGGGCTTTTCTTCCCGCCACTGAAGATCGGTAGGTCGGTGATCCGCGCCCTCTGACATCATTAGCTGTTACAAATTAACTCAACCATTAATTTACAATATTAATAACAAAACAAAAACATAAACAAAAACACTTACACAACAACAAAAACACTTACACAACACAAAACACTTAAACATAAACTAATGATATCAATATTATTGAATAATTTTATAATTATATTCATACAAAAAATGCTATATCTGAATTAAAGTTATTTTGTCTGAATATCATAATCAAAATTTATTTATCAAATATATTTATTTGTTGACAACTTATTTACAAATAATCGAAATCAAAACAGGTAAGCTTATTTTTTTATATTGTAAGATTTTGTTTTATTGCAGATACCTTACAAATTCTTTGATGAGAGGGCCATATCTCTTGTTCTATAAAAATAGGGGGACATGATGGGTGAAACCAGTGGGGATGTGGGGACATGAGGGGATACACCCCCTCCCCCCTGCGACTCCATGGGTCCCGTTTATTCATTTGTAAACCAAAGTTTCAAAAACTCACTAAACCAGAACAGGGTCGGTCATGAACCCCCTGGCAGCAGCCCTGCCAAATCATTATCTCCCGCACTTCCTAAGGTAAAGACCTGCCGACAGGAAGTTATTCAAGTGGTCTCGAAAAACTACGTCTTGCAATGCTGATGATTATTATAAACAATCACAATTTCGTAAAAGGTTAACAAAATGTACACATTAAACAATTTTGGTAACGATGACATCAAAACTGCATGTCGTTCAAAATGCGTCATTTGTAGACAAATGGATCACAATCCATATATATCGTAGGTAATTCAACAAAATTAAAAATATACACATTTTGCACAAATAACAGCAATTGCAAAAATAACAATGTCATCTATTGCATCACATGTAATGCAATAAATAATATGTAGGTTTAACGACTAGCAATCTGAAAAGCAGGATAAGAGAACGCTTTTATCATTCTAAAAAGAATGATATAAGTAACTTTCTATATTATCTCTTCAAAACATGCACAAATAGAAGTATGACGGTTCAAATACTAGATAGTTTGGAAAAGAATAAAGACAAGAATGTCTTGGTAAGTAAAGAACTATTCTGGATCAAATTACTCAACACAGCATATCCTTTTGGATTGAATGACAATATTAAAGGATATGGAAATATATTCAATATTGTTAACCCTCTTTTACAAAAAGAAACACATCCTTACTATAATTTGAAAATAACAAAAGACAGGATACTTGGCCAATACAGACATGAAAAAAATAAAGAAACACTAGATTAATTCTTAAAAACTATCAATAGTAAGAGCTCACTACAGGATTTATTTCAATATATCCATTCATTGAAAAAAAGTTTTATAAAACAAGTAATTGCAGATGTTTTGATCCTAAATTTCTAATGAAAATTGAACAAAATATAAAAGTGACTACTCTTAGGGCCGCATGCACTAACATCCCCGCGGGGAGGGGATCGCAGCTCAAAAGAAAGCTTTATGTTTCGAAACTCCAGATACCTGGATTTCACCTTGTGTACTTATCCGTAAGTGTTCCTACTACCCTTCACTATGAACATGCTGAAGAGGAGCGGAAGCTGTACGAACCGCATTTCCAGCTTTTGTATGATCCCTGATGATCCCCGGCGCTTTTCTTTGAAGTCATTTTTCTTTCTCCGAAGTTAACGAAAAACCTCCAAAGTGGTGCAGATTATCCAACTCGGCAGTGCTAAGCATGTTCGTGATAAGAACAAATGATGTTTTGAAGTCGTGAAATTTCCGATGATCCACAGGTCGAAATTTGAGCTTTACCGAAAAATTCGACTTTTCAAAAACTCATTTGTTCTCATCAGCAACATGCTTGGCACTGTTGTGTTAGATGTTCAGTACAGCTTTGGAAAATTTTCGAAAGTTTGGAGAAAGAAAAATGACTTCAAAGAAAAGCGCCGAGGATCATCAGGGATCATACAGAAGCTGGAAAATGCGGTTCGTACAGCTTCTCGCTTCTTCAACATGTTCAAAGTGAAGTGTAGTAGGAATACTTACGGATAGGTACACAACGTGAAATCCAGGTATCTTGAGTTTCGAAATATAAAACTTTCTTTTAAGCTGCGACCCCTTCCCAGGGGGGAGGTTAGTGCATGCGGCCCTTAGTATACTTTGCAAATTTATGTTCAATGGTAACAAAAAAGAAAAGGAAAATATTAGTTATAACAATATCAAAGTTGAATATATCCATAATATACTAGACGAAATCAATCTATTAGGTTGTCCCGAAAGTTTTGTCGGTTTTTTCAAACCACTATAAAACCACGCACAATGAAGGCTTGAATGAGCTGCAACATGCATTCGATGCAGCTTTTCCTTTTCTTTCTTGTGGATACATTTTCAAACCAAAATCCTTTATGCTTTTTGTGATAATTGCTAAAAATCTTCACTCGTCATTTTTATCTGCTCAAAGTTCGGCTAATTTTTTATAATTCCGTTTTAGGGTTCCGGAGAAGTTTAAGTATGGTTAAAATAGAGTAATTCTCGGACTATATGGCAGTATTTTTAGGTTCTCCTAATCTGCTGTTTTTAGCTCTAAAAAATTATTTCTTCGAAAGTCTCGATTTTTGGCAAAGTCATGAAACGCGCAACTGCAGCAAAAACATGGAAGCTTTCAAAGTTTTCGCGAATTGAAACTTGTTTATACTGTAGGTCCTCTTGTCTTTAAACCTGGGCATCTTCTGGATCAAGTACTGTTCAGTTTTATTGTGCCGTAACAGGTTGGTATAGATGATATACTATTTATTGCCTGACGTTTCGGCTTTACGCCGTCTTCAGAGGCTGAAAAGGCGTCAGTCACCTTGATGTACGTACTTGGCCGTCAAACATAACAACATATCAACACTGCAGTCCCTCAGTCCGAAAACGAAAAAACGGCTAGAGTCACCGTTTTAGGTAATGCTCAGGTCTCTTCTAACGCCATCGAACTCCTGAGCCTAGGGCCTTCTTTCGCACCTTCTCAAAACATAAGTGCTAGGACGTATCGCAGTGCATTGGGATCGTTACAAAGATTGCGAGATCAGCTTAGGGTTAGATTGAAACAGCAAAATCAACCGCAACTAGCTGATGCTCTGAGTAGACGTACATTGCCACCTATACCGTTTCCATGTTCGTTCTATAAAGAGCCTGAACCATACGCCGTCGCGGACATCAAGTTTCGGATATTATCATTGAGCATCTTGAAGGTCCTCAATGACAACAAAGCCATAAAAAATTACAACTTGACACGCGCGCAACAGCTAGGTCTCAAAGAATTAAAAGAAATGACTAACAACGGTACCATCAGACTATCGGTTAGTGATAAAGGCAGAGAATTCATTGTCATACCGCAAAGCCTCGACCGCAAGATAACCGAAATTCATCTGTCTGATGAGACTTTATACCGTTGTACAAGCGAAAAAGAATTTCTCTCGCAGTGCAAAAGGTTGAACCATGTATGGACGATGATAGGTAGAGAAGCTGGTATACACGAAAAATTCCTCAGTAGACTGAAACTAGAAACACCCACTTGCCCTGTATTCTACAGCTTAATCAAGACGCATAAATTTTCTGCGAACGAAATGCAATCCGCATCCGCAAACTCCTATAAGATACGACCTATCGTCAGTTGTACAAACGGGCCAGCCGATCGCATATCGTGGTTCCTTGCTAAAATTGTTGGCCAACTCTTAGATAAAATACCCGCCCACTTGAGCAATACTAATCACTTCCTTGAGCTTTTGCGCCAAACGAACTTCACCTCGAACTGTGCAGTCGAATCGTTTGATGTCGCATCATTATATACAAATGTATCTAATGAAAAGGCCTTACAAGCCTTGTCTGAGCTACTCGAATCACATGGCACATCCATGTCAACATATGGTCTCAGTAAATCGCGCATCATGACGCTTACCGAGGAATGCGTAGATTGCAATATTTTCAAATGGTCGGGTAAATATTATGCACAGATAAGAGGGCTAGCAATGGGCCAACGATTAGCACCTGTTCTAGCTATTTGCTTTATGAGCAAAATAGAGGAACCGGTGCTTCTCAGAGGCCCGCTTATGTATTGTCGTTACATTGACGACTGTTGTATCGTCACAAATACACAGTCTGAAATGGACGAATGTTTTAGATTGCTAAATCACCAATCACAATACATAAGCTTTACAAGAGAAAAACCACGCGACGGCTGGCTACCCTTCTTGAACACCCAGCTGAAGTTGGTCAACGGAGGGGTTCAAGTCAAGTGGTTTCGCAAAGAAAGTAATAAGAATATCATCTTGAACGCCAATTCCGCACATCCAGAAGCTGTCAAACGTGCCATCGTTCGCAACATGTACAAAACAGTAACAAATATCTGCAGTGGCAAGAACGAAAGGCAAGAGTCATTGAAACTGGCAGCTAAAATTATGGCCTCAAACGGATACACTATACGGCCCAGACGATCAAAAAGAAGTGCAATAAGAGCAAGCGAACATGATACTAACAGAATACCTTTGTGCTTACCGTACATCTCCGAAAGGGTCACTACAGCAATCAAACAATGTCTGACACAGGCGCAGCTTGAGAAAGACGTTGTCTTAGTGAATATCCCGCAAGACAACATTAAAAAGCAGTTAGTACGTAATAGACTGTACGATAGAGCCTGTGTTTCACGAAATTGCGTAGTTTGCCCATACGGAAGACCTGGAGACTGCGCAAAATCTGGCGTGGTGTATCAAATTGAATGCATCCAGTGCTCCGCCATCTATATAGGTGAGACTGGGCGGCCATTGAGTGTGCGCATAAGTGAACATTTAGCTAGTAAGAAACGGCAAAGCATAGTAAGTCCACTCGGAAAACATAGAATGATAGAGCACGGTGGTACTGACTATAACATTAGGTGCAAGATCTTGGCTTACGAACATCAGATTTCTGCACGGAAAGCCTTGGAAGCTTCTTACATCCTTGCCCGCGATCCCAAACTGAATGGCAAGAATGAGAAATTGTCTATAACGAGTGACTTGATGCCATATATATCATACTGTAATCTATAAGATTGTGTGCTCGTATTTAAGCAGTCTCAAAGTGTCCTGACTGCTTACTTTGACATCACACTCGATCGACATCTCGAGCGGCTGCAAGCATAACAACGGTGATATACTTGGTGGGTGGAGTTTACTCCAGTACTCCCTACTTCTATCTTGGATGACTCAAATGACAAGTGGGGGGAGATGTTTGACGTCCAGGTACGTACATCAAGGTGACTGACGCCTTTTCAGCCTCTGAAGACGGCGTAAAGCCGAAACGTCAGGCAATAAATAGTATATCATCTATACCAACCTGTTACGGCACAATAAAACTGAACAGTACTTGAAACTTGTTTGTTATTAAACATTATTTATGCAACATAACCAAGTTTGATTTGCTTTAAAAATCTGCTTTTTGGAATTTCCGGTACTTTTGCGTGGTAGGCGTAATCAAAAAGCCGCGGTTTTTATCAAATGAATAATTATAAAGGGGTTAGTAAACGTGGCCCATGTAATCTAAAGAGGATACAATGTAGCCAAAAGTTTGCTCTACATAATGGTTATCAGTGCTCTTTGGAAACATCAGGATAAAAATTTTTAAAATTCAGGAAAGTTTTGACGCTACTGCTGAGGTGCTCAAAATGCCGTGGCGATAACATCGTAAAGACGGGGTAGATCAGGGAACACATATATCTGTAAGAAAGAGGATACAAAAATGAATGGAATGACACCTAGGTCGTCCATGGAATGTTGTTGTATGAGTTTTAGTGACCGATGAAAAAAACGGACAAAACTTTCGGGACAACCTAATAAATAAGATTATCAATAATAGTTACGTAAAAAACATTCTCAAAAATAGTAAAATCAATTACAATCCATGCAGACTTGTATATAAATACAAAAATCCAATTTCTATGCAAATTTTCAATTACAATTCCATTCTTGCTAAACTTGATACGAACGAAAATCAAATTCTTACTCAAAAATGTAAGCGTAGAGAATCAGAAATGACACATATATTGATAACCAGAAATAATTAAAGGCAAACACTTAGAATCCGTAATGAACGAAGGTACTAAATACAGAATACCTAACAACACCAGTAAAAAGAAATAATAGATTGGATCCATTCAACAGTTCAACTCATTATGAATACTTACATCAAAAAATACAAACTTAAACTTGGAGAACCTAAAAACATAAAAACTTTTCTTCTGAAAAAAATTAAACTTAGATTCAAACCACTTCTCTATAAAGCCAGACTAAAAAACAAACAATACCCAAACGAACAAAATTACAATTTTGAATGTAATTACATTAAAAACCTCAAAAATCAATTTGTAATTTGCCCACTTAATAAAGCAAGTTATAACTTCGGTATTATCTGTAAAAAATTCTATCAGGTTGTCAAGAAAATAATGTCGTTTTTTATTTGCTTGCTTTAACAAAGCAAACAGACTCAACCCAATAAAGGGTAATGGGTATTGTTCGATAGAGCAAAGCAAGCTCTACAAGATGGCGTTCATGATTTTGCGCCAAGCTCGATCCGCGGATAGTTCGAACTCAAAATCTGAAGATTACCGAATGCCCAAAAAATCGAAAATAATCAGATCTTTGCCCAAATAATTTCTACGGCCCACTCGCACACGTCAATACTTCCGATATGTGATACCCATATGTGCAGCTGCTTACTTTTTCCTTGACTAGAAACTGAGAAAACGAAAATTTTCGTGTTTTTCTAAAAGCAATGATGAGCCGTTCTTGCATATGTGATTGTTTACTACAAGCTTAGATAAGTATATCTATAGATTTTCAGCCCATTCCGGGCAGTAGTTTTCGAGAAATGTACGAAATCAGCTTTCTTTTTTTCAGTTTCAGTGCTAAAAGCGACATTTCTCGAAGACTATCGCTCGGAATAGGCTGAAAATATATAGTTATACTTATCTAGGCTAGTAGTATAGAATCACATATGCAAGAACGGCTCAGCATTGCTTTTAGAAAAACACGAATCTAGTCAAGGAAAAAGTACAGCAGCTGCACATATCGATATCAGATACCGAAAGTATTGACGTGTGCGAGTGGGAGATCCGTAGAAATTATTTGGGCGAAGATCTGATTTTTTTCGATTTTTTGGGCATTTGGAAATCTTCAGATCTTGAGTTCGAACTATCCGTGGATCGAGCTTGGCGCAAAATCATGAACGCCATCTTGTAGAGCTTGCTTTGCTCTATCGAACAATACCCATCACCCTTTGTTGGATTGAGTCTGGTTGCTTTGTTAAAACAAGCAAATAAAAAACGACATTATTTTCTTGACAACCTAAAACATACAAACAATAATGAAAGAATTAGGGATCACATTTGATAAGAAAAACCAAGTTTTAAATGAAAATGAAACATATAATTTACTAGCTGCGGTTCCCGGTCCCGCCCGGGCCGAGAATCCAGAATGGCCCAGCATAGGATGTGCTTCAAGATGTATACTTACCAGTCCCCCACTTTCTTCAGTTCATATCTTCTGTTCTGTCCTGCTTCACCTCCATGTCAGTTTTAGCGCTCGTGTAGTATCCGTGGTGAATAGTCTTCTTTCTTGACCGGCTCGCTTCATGACACCGCATACTCCTCACCACAAAATGTAAGTGATCTCTACCACTCCTTACTACTCACTTGGAGAAATGAATGGTATAGCCTTCATTTTCCTAGATTTTAGTAAACAAAATCAATAAATCGATAGAAGGACCCAGCGAATTGTCGAAAAAAGTAGCCTATCTTTTGCGCCGTGGCCTGTTTATAGGGAAACAAAATTCAGCCTCTTTGGTTCACATACAAAGGAGTCTATAAGCCACAAACATCCTAACAAACACGGTACAGTGTTTGAGTTTTATATATATATATATGAAGAAGAAAATGCTAATGATATAACAAAAAGACATATTGACTTTTGCAAAAATAACAAGTTACCACTGCAAAATATTAACAACATACCATTTATATACTGTGTACCAAAACTCCATAAAAACCCTATTAAACTCAGATTTATTACGGAGCTACACACAGCAACATTAAATTCCTTGCCCTGAAATTACGATGTATATTTCAGCACATAAAAATACATCTTAAAAACTGTACAAAACTATACTCGTACAAACGATTAAATATAAGAAACAAACTTCATATAATTATTGATAGAGACAGTATTAATATCAGTGATAGACTATCCAATATCAACATAAACGACATGCAATTATACTCAGCTGATTTTACAAATATGTTCACTAGCCTACCACATAACATAACAAAACCAATTTCAAGGAACTTCTCAAATTATGCTTCAAAAATGCAAACAAAAAATATCTGACATATAATGGCTTCAATAAAATATACTACACCGTTAATATAAACACAAAATCTAGCCACAGAAACTACACCATTTCAGATTTATTGTATTATATTGATTATATTCTTGATAACAGTTTTTGCAGATTTAGCACGTACATTTTTAAACAAAGAGTAGGGGTGCCATAAGGCGGTAATTTTAGTCCATTGTTAGCAGACCTGGCACTATCTTGGTATGAATACAAGTATATAGTTAATGAAGTCAATAACAATAAACAACTTTTTGCTTTTCGTTATATGGATAATCTATTAATCATACACAACCGCACTGAACCTACAATTCATAATATAATCAAAAACGTATATGATAACAAACTAAATTTGGAAACTACTCATATAGATAATTTACATTGCAATTATTTGGACTTACATACTACAATCATTAATAACAGAATCATAACTAAAACGTATAACAAAACTGATAGTTCCCTTATCAAGTAAAAAGATTTATACACATCACTTCTGGTGTATCTAATCACATGAAAAACGCAATTGTTTACACAGAAACTTTAAGAGTTGCCCGTACTTGCACTTATCTTGACGATTTTGTCAAAAAATACTACAGTTACGAAACTTACTTATTTCCAATGGATACAATGAAATATGATTTATTCAAATATTTTCAAATGCTTACATAAGGTGCAAAAGTTTTGTCAGTTATTTCAATCCATCGGCAAACACGCTAGAATGAAGATAAACAATCACTTTTAAATGTATCCGATGCAGAATTTCCTCTTCTTTCTAGTGGCTAAACTCTCATTGTGTTTTCTTAAAAGACTGATGAGATATTCGCTAATTGCAACCATTCGTTTTTACCATGTCCACATTTCACTAATTTTCAAAAATTTTGTATGAAATTTTCGGAGGAGCCCTGATAACCATCAGATAGGGCAAACCTTTTGCCAACTTACGCAATTTTTTCTTCTTTTCAGCTGCTTTTTTGAGATTTTTGCTAAATAATTTTCTAAAGGTCTTGTGTTTTGAAAAATCGCATAACCTGTTATTGAACCAAACACTGCAAAACCTGCAGAATGCTGAGGTTTCCACACTCGATTATTACTACGCTACCACTGCAAAGTAAATGAGCGATAAATTATGAAAATTTTGAAATATAGGTAACGTCACTGCGCACTCCTGAAATTGAGAAATACTGCGGTTTTTCGCACAAATTTCGCCTGTCTTAGCAAAAAAGACAAGTGTTAGAAGGAGGAGAAAAAGTTGCATCGAATGGTGACTGAAGTGTTTCACATTCAACGTTCTACGAGGTTAAAATAGGCAGAATGTAAAATTTGGTTACTTCAAAAAATGAATCGTAGAAATTCTGAAAGACAAGCCATAGAGCTACAAAAAATTGCTTCTGTTGGCAAAAGATTTGCCCTATCTGCTGGTTATTAGGGCTCCTCCGAAAGTCTCACATAAAAATTTTGAAAATTAGCGGAACTTGGACATGTTAAAAACGAGTGGTTGCAATTTCCAGCGAATATCTCATCACTCTCTCAAGGAAACACAATGGCAGTTTAGCTACTGGAAAGAGGAAGAAATTCTGCATCGGATACATTTCAAAGTGATTGTTTTTCTTCATTCCAGCGTGTTTGCCGATGGATTGGAAAAACTGACAAAACTTTGGCACCGACCTAATAATTTTATACTATACCAATGCGTCACCTCTGCTTCGCAGAGGTTCGCACTGGCTCTACTATCTATGTGCCTTACTCATTCTCGTAAAATCGTGGCACTGGAACTCACCGCGCTATGCCGACTACCACGAATAAAATGTAAACAACCACTCATTTAGAAAATCTTTTCACGTGAAATCGGTGATTTCGCGCGGATGAAACTTTTCACAGGAAGACAGACGCAAATTTGAATAGGTTTTGGATTTGTCATGACTTGGTAGTCGCCATAAAGGTAATGATAACCGTGAGCTACATCTCTGTGCGAAAATCTTCTCAAACGCTTAGCCAGAACCTTGGAAAATTGACCATTTACACAACCAACTCGTTTTGGCGCCGTTTTCGTTACGTAGAAAACTTTCGACCACTTTTCTGGCTAAACTCCATCGCTTGCACATTTGCTTACCAAACTCATCCACGACTCTGCAAAAAGTGGTGATACGGACCGAATTTTGTGGTACAGAGGACAGGTGGACCCGTTCGGCGCGCAATTTCTGAGGGATCCACTCAACGAATCTACTCATGCTTTTGCATGTTGGACTTTCACGAAGGTAGCATGCGCTATACAAAATTTGGGCTTAGAACGCTGGCTGGAACACTCTCCACGAATTTCGTAACAGACACACAAACACACACACAAAGTCACGTAAACATTCTTAGCCCGTTATTATAAGTCATGATAAATACAAATTTTACAATTACGATAAAATTAAAAAATTATTAGGTTGGCACGGAAGTTCTTGCGTAATTCAAACAAAATTCAATAACTTTTCGAAGACTAAACCTAAATTCATAACCGTGTATGCTGAAAATACTAGAAGTCTCACGCTCCAGGAAGGAAATTCAAGCACAACATGTCATGAACTAGCCATCTAGAACGAAGCTCTCAAATATGGGGCTTCAAATTTTCCGATTTTGAGTTTGGTGGCAGAAATTCGCAGAAGGCAGCTGGCTAGCCGAAAAAAATCTGTAGAATTCACTTACATAGCAAAAGCCCATACGTAATTTTAGCAGGCTTTGATCTCACATGGAAACGCGAAAACAAAAAATTTGTGAAAATTCTCATTTCACAGGACAAATCCCCTTATCGCTCTAATATTTCCACAGAAACACAGTTTGCAACCAGAAATTAGACATAGTGCCTACTTAGAGCCTTGGGACGTTTTTTCGATTGTAAAAAAGTGTTTTCGCTGGAAAACTGCGGACATGGGGGGATTTTTTCCGCAAAATAACATATTTCACGAATTTTTTGTTTTTGCTTCACCGTGCAAGAACAAAGCCTTTCAAAGTAACATATGGACTTGTGTTGTGTAAGTAAATTCTACAGATTTTTTTCGGCTAGCTAGCGGCACTCTGCGATTTTCTGGCCCCAAACTCAAAATCGCAAAATTTGAAGCCCCATATTCGAGAGCTTCGTTCTTGATGTCCAGTTCACGGAATCTTATGCTTAAACATCCATCATGAAGCGTAAGGCTTCTAATATTTTTAGCATGCAAGATTGTGAATTTAGGTTTAGCCTTTGAAAAGTTATTGAATTTCGTTTGAATTACGCAAGAACTTTCGTGCCAACCCAATATTACACATTCTACATAAAAGCACAAGTTATAGTTAATTGATGTGATATATGTCTTATACTAGTCTTCAATTAAGCTATTTCATACGATCCTAATCAATAGCACATATCATTAATCAGTATAGTTATTTCGATACACATCTACTACAAACAACCAATTTAGTAAAGTAGTCTATCAAAATGACCAATATCATAATAAATAAAATCAACTACAAAAACACTAACATGTTTCATTTTCTTTAGTCTACCAATATGGTCACTACTATAGTTTATAGTATATGATCAATATCATAACTTATAATAACGGGCTAAGGATGTTTACGTGTTTTTGTGTGTGTGTGTGTGTGTGTGTGTGTGTGTGTAAGTTTGTCTGTCCGTCACGAAATTCGTAGAACACCTCCTGAGCCCAAATTTTGCACAGCGCCTGCTACCAACATGAGAGTCTATTACACAAAAGCACGAGCGGATCCGTTGTGTGGATCCGTTAAAAAACGCGCGTCAACCGGATCCACTTGGCTTTTGGCCAGTAAAATTGAGTCTGTAGCGCAACTTTTTGCAAATTCACAGATATGTTTGACAAGTTAATGTGCAAGCCATGGTCTTTAGCCTAAAAATTGAACTAAAGTTTATTACTTTGCGAAAACGACGCCAAAAAGAATTGGTTGCGTAAATGTTCAATTTGCCAAGTTTCTACCCGATCGTTTGAGAAGATTTTTGCACAGATATGTAGCCCACGGCGATTGTGCCATCTTATCGCGAATATCAAGCCATGAAAAGTCCAAAAACCGATTCAAATTTGCATTTGTTCTTTCGAGAAAAATTTCGTTCATGCGAAATTACCGATCTCATATGGAAAAGCTTTTGGAATGAATAGTTGTTTACAAATCATTCGTGATAGTCCGCATAGCGCGGTGAGTTCCAATGTCATTATTGTGCGAGAATGAGTAAGGCATATAGATAGTAGGGCCAGTGCGAGCCTCTGCGAAGCAGAGGTCAAGCACTGGTATAATATATCATATATTCTTATCATGACTTATAATAAAGCACCAAGCGTCTGTCTTTTTGTGCGTGTGTGTGTCTGTATGTCTGTCTGTCACGAAATTCATGGAGGAAGCTGCAGCCAAGCTATCGAGCTCCAATTTTGCATAACATACCGCACTAGCATGTAGGTCCACTATGCACAAGGACAGTCGGTTCGATGAACGGGCCCATAAAAATTGGCGCGTTAAACGGGTCCAAGCGGCTTTTGGCAGGCGAAACTAAGTCGCTAATTCGACTTTTTGCAAAGTCATGATTTGCCTGACACGTAAATCTGCGTGCCATGAATTCCAGCCCAAAAGATGTTCAAAAAGTCTGTTCATCTGCGAAAACAGCGCCAAAAAAGGTAATCGCGTACATAGTCGATTTGGCAAGGTTTTACCTCGAATTTTGAAAGGATTTTTGCACGGAAATGAACTCAAAGTGACTATTATCCTTATAACAACTACCAAGCCAAAACAAATTCAGTAATCCATTCAAATTCGCATTTTTCCCTCGGCAAAAAAGTTTTTTCTTAAAATTACCCTTACATGGAGATGCTTCAAAAATGAACAGTTGTTTAGGATTCATTTGTGATGTTCAGCATCACGTGGTGAGTTTCAAAGTCATCATTATGCGAACATGAGGAAGGCATACGGAAGGAGCCAGTGCGTCACCTCCGCGAAGCGGAGGTGACGCACTGGTTATATATAATAAAAGACGGAGTATAAAAGCTGTAAGTTGTTAAACTTCAACTATTTCAACAACATTCAAATTTTATCTAAAACTATTTTGAAATATACAGGACTCATGAACTCTCCTTCCTTACTGATGAGTTCCGGGGAGAGTTCTGAGCTCTTTTACTCCGTCTAAGGACAGGAACGAAACGGAGTTAGATTAGTTCACTGCAAAATTGATTCCCATGTTAAACAACTTATGGTACCACATCTTGTATATAACTATCTCTATTTCTATTTCTATTTCTATTAGTGCCACTTAAAACACAAATATGTAGGCCAACCAGCCAACCAATCGAGCTCTTTTTCTCCTTTTCATCTCTGAGAAATGATCAAGAACTCAAATGGATTCCTGCTTAGTGTTGTTATGCTTTAAAAAGTTGGAGATACCACCATGCTGGTTAATTTCATCAAATCAAAAGAACGTTATGCCTTTTACAAAAGAAAACCATTTGGTTCCAAGAACTAATCCAATCTTTTTTCTCTTTATCGTATTGTCACCAAACATTTGCCGCTTTCAACATTATATTGGGTGTTGAATTTGAATGGCATCAGATCACTTTGACCGTTACTAAATTTTGAATATACTGGAGTACTAGTGAAACAAGGGGTCGCTGCAGCAGCACTTATAGATGTGATATTTTTTACACCAAAGATGTCGTTCTTCATACTCAGTTTCATATATGAGGTCGTAACCGTTCATCTCAGTCATATTTCAATATTTCATATTGCCAGCGCAGAAGTAGTGGGATTTTGGGCCACTTCGGATCCGAAAAGTGTAGGACAGATAGAAGAGCTTTCAGAAAAGGAAAAGAGAAGATCTTGGAAAGCTTTTTCGAAGAAAATTTTGTGAGCGAGAAATAAACTGTAAACAGTTTTAAATGAGGATTTAAGGAGATAAAAAGTGCCTGGACTTTGGCGATTCGAACCTTGGCAATAAAAAACCAAAGTATGTGCTCTAAAAACGTGGAACGGGATATTGAGAGCAGTTTGCCCCATTTAAGATAGTGGAGGTGAGGGGTATACCGTGGCTGGGCAGTCACGTAAGTACAGCTGACTCTCGAAAGTGTGGAAAAACCTGCACTTTGGTCAGGAATTCCTGAGCGTGGAGCTCTGGAAAGCGCTGAAAACTCTTGCAAAGAGTAAAGGTCATTTCAGGTAGGTGAGAGATTTCGAGATAATGCATTGAGATGAAGATAACTATAGAGTAATAAGACCGAAAGCAGGGCTCAAACGAAAAGTGCAAAATATTTGAAAAACTTCATAGAGAAAAAAAGAGAAAATTTTATTGAAAATTTTCTCAGTCACTCTAACCTTTATTACTCCTCTAATCTTTACTAGAAGGAAACGAAAAGGAGGGGTGCGAGGGGGGGGGGGGAGGGAGATGCTTGAACTAGGGAATAGAGGAAAAACGGCACACACATGAACATAATGAGCATTATACGTTAATGCTCCTGGATGGTACAGAATGGGTAAGGGGTACTACGGCAAGGATGGAAAAGGCCTGTAGAGAGTAGGCAAGCTACTGACATGTTTGCTCAAACTTCGGCACAGAAAGATTGTGGAGCTAGGAGAAATAATAAGGCATGGGGCAGTTTTAGCCCATATTAGCTAATGAGCTTTTGATTTTTTTTGAAAAAGTTTGCATGGTGGGAGCTAACTTCTAGCCAGTGCTTTCCACATAAGGAATGCGAGCTTGGAAGATGCCATACTGTCGGCGAGGAATATCTATGCAACAAATTTCAAAAGTTTTTATCATAATTTGCCTTTTAAGTTGGTAAAACCTTTTGCTTACATTTGGAATTATTTATTTCTTAGAGTTAACTATAAATAATAAGTCAAGCTCTAGTTTGAAAAACTGCATTCCGCAAATCTGCTGAGTCAAAAAAGTCCTATGATATCTTGATAGAGGTCAAGAAAAAGAGCGCTCACCTTTGATCTTCAACAAAAACGCAGAGATCTTCACTGGAGTTGCTATTTGGACGGACGGCCTCATCTAAAACAAAATGGCGTAAACTACTGTTGTAAGATAGGCAGTGGATTGAAGCTTGTCAAAATATGCTATACAGGGTGTCTTAAAAAGATATGCATACTGATTGATTGTCAATGACTTTCTTGCTTGAACGTCTTTCGCATAGCTTAAGGTACCATTCCGTGAGGTGAGCTTAAACTTGGATTTACACTTTGGAATCAATCACACTCGCTTTTCATTATTGTAGGATTATGGTAGGAACTCTTCTAAGGATAAGTTCAAGCCATGAAAAGCGGTATTTTGGCTCAGAAAGAAAGCCAAACAAGCCAGAAACTTTTACGCTCAGCTAATTCATGTTGGTGATTCTCAGAAATTTCAATATGGCATTAAAAATGCTCGAAAAATGGTGAAAATTTATGTAGTAGAACAGCACTCTGAACACCTTGCTACACACATTTTCAGATTCTTTTGAAACTATTTCATTAAAGGGCCTATTCCACAGTGACGCTGTATGCTGAAAGTTCATACCGTAATCCTACAGTAATAAAGTGATTATGATTCGTTCCAAGCTGCAAATCTAAGCTAAAACTTGTCCTGCAGAATGGTACCTTGAGCTCGACAAAAGACATGAAAGCAAGAGAGTTATTAACGATCAAACAGTGCGCACATCTTTTTTGGAACACCCTGTATATCAATGAAATAATGTGAAAGAGAAAGAATAGGCATAGTCAAAGAACATAATTCATGAAAAAATGACAATCGCCTTTAGATAATACCAGCCTATGCTGTAGGAAGTCCTAAATGGTGTCAATAAGCGATTAAAACAGTGTAAAGGAAGAAGCGAAAGCAAAAACGTTGAAGAAAAGAGCACTAATCAGCGGAAATCAATCAGTTCAGAAATGGCAATTATTTCGCAACTTTCAAAGCCTCTACTATATTTACGCGCGTAGTGCACTTCGGTACAAAATCGCACCAAAGTCGAGACGAAACTAGATGACTCCCGCCCGTGCACCAGATTTTGGTGCGAACGTCCATTTTGTGGGCGAATCTCCTGCGCGACTCAACCGCGAATGTCTGAGATGTCACCAACTCTATCACGCACGAACAGCCGGTTCGAAATTGCGATGTCTGTGTGTCTGTCGCAGATATCCGCATGGGACTACTTTCTTCGGTGCCATATATATTCACGTATCTTGCAGCACGATGCGACTCTTCGCCAAAGGCAGTAACGGGATCTAGTATGGGAAAATATCTTACAAGGGAAGGATACTTGGTGATCGTGACATTTTGCAATGAGATGCATGCTGGTAGATGCGCCTTGAAACCTTGAAACGTTGATTCCAAAACTATGTTTGTTATCTGTTGCTCGACTCTCCAAACGAAATTATAAACTTTTTTCTTTATTAATTTTACAAGATTTAAGAAGTTAGAATCGTCAGTATCCTAACTTTCTAGACTCTGATATATCGGGAACAACTTTCCTGAACTCAAAGGCAGCGTCCGGGCAAGATTTGGCCTCTCATGTTTTTGTCGTTATAGGGCCTTTTCGTGGCTCTGGTTACAGTCACAAAGTTCAAATTGTTCAGAACCCTCAAAACCCAATTCCCTGGGATTCTGTTTTGAAGGCGCGGACGAGTTTTACATTGTCTATCCCTTCCGGCTCGCCAGCGAGGAGGAGCTGCAACTGCATACAGTGACCGCCAAAAAGTTGCGGACAAGCCTCCCTCCCTTTTTCATCGCTCTTCTTCAGAGGGAAAAAAGGATGAAAAAATGTAATAATTGCAGGAGGTGATAGAGCTCTTCAAGATCTACAATCTAAACTTTGAGCTTTTTGAGAAACATGTGTTCTTAATATTTTAAGAATCCTTTTTTAAGAAAAGTCCGAAAATGGCCGCGTCACAATGTCGCGGACAATAATTCTTCGAACGCAAAAAATTTCTTTTGAATCCTATTCTGAAGCGGAAACACAAATTATCCGGACGGTTAGCATACTACTATATAGAGCTCGTCAAGAACTACACACTGGTTATGGGTGCTTCCCCAAAAAACGCAAGCTTGAGTTTTATTTTGCTTTTTTCACAAAATAACTTCTGATATCCTTTATCAAGCCAAATTTCTTCACACGGAAACCTGTTCAAGACATCCCAACAAAGCCGTCTGGATAAAATGGATGCTCTCTGCCATCCTCTATGCATCAGATATGTGCTGATGAGTTTCTTTGCTGAAAATGGCCCTTGGCAGTGCTTGCACATGACCTCACCTGCATCTCACCATTGACTTGTACTGCTTTGCAGGCTTGTAACTCGGCCTGCAGTCAATATTTGAGCCTGCAATTAGGCTCATTAAGAACGAGACTTCCTCTATACGAGGATATGCAAACGAGTTGAGTTTGAGAAAATTCAGAGATTTGGCGGCTGGGGTGAAAAAGTGTAGCCTCAGAGGTGATTGGAGTGAAAGCTCTTATGAACACCAGAAGAGTCTTAGAGCCTCGAAATGGATCTATTACAAAAAAATTGACAGCTTTGAACTTCCAGGATGAAATTGGCAGCGAAAGGAACTCTCTTCAACTTTAGCTGAAAAGTGCTTAGACTACAACTGAAGCTGCCCTCTACCACCCCATCCGCCAAATCTCTGAATTTTCTCAAACTCAACTCATTAACATATCGTCGTATAGAGGAAGTCTCGTTCTTTCGAATGAGCCTAATTGCAGGCTCAAATATTGACACGGCTTTGTTAGGATGCCTTGAACAAGTTTCCTTGTGAAGAAATTTGGCTTGATAAAGGAAATTAGAAGTTGTTTTCTAAAAAAGCTAAAAGAAAACTCAAGCTTGCGTTTTCTGAGGAAGCACCCATAACCAGCGTGTAGTTCTTGACGAGCTCTGTATAGTAGTATGCTTACCCGTCCGGATAACCTGTGTTTCCGCTTCAAGATAGGACTCAAAAGAAAATTTTTGCGTTCGAAGAATTATTGCCCGTGACATTGCGACGCGGCCATTTTCAGACTTTTTTTAGAAAAGGATTCTTAAAGCACGTGTTTCTCAAAATGCTTAAAGTATAGGTTGAAGATCTTGAAGAGCTCTATCACCTCCTGCAATTATTACATTTTTTCATCCTTGTTTTCCCTCTGAAAAAGAGCGATGAAAAAGGGACAGGGGTTTGTCCGCAACTTTTTGGCGTCACTGTATGTGCAGATGCAATCCATGATCGATCGATGCGTGAGCACACGTCCTCAGGGGGAGGTTTGTGATACGAGGGGCGGTTTGTGATACGTATGACAGGCCCGTATCTTCTCTTAGAGGCAACGTCAAAGGATTGGACCAACGCAGATCGAATACTCATAGGGCCCGCTTTACAATTTTGTGGTAACGGTGGGTGGATCTTGCCCGGATGCTGCCTTTGACGTGAAGCTTTATTTTATTTAGACGCTTTTTTATAGTGCGTAAGCGAATATTCGGACGATATTGGTGAACGTTGCATCAAAAGCAGTGCAAATTTTTGTGATAAAAAATGTATAACTTCTTTCGAAGAGCGCACAGCAGATACCGAAAGCAGATTTGGAATCAGCGCTTCAAGATGCATTTAGTAGTATACGCTTCATTCTAAAAAGCCACGGTCATCAAGTATCCTTCCCTTGTTAGCCGCAAGGACAACATCTGCACGTTACTTATGCAACTCAGAGTTAGTTGTCACGGGTGATGTTCATGTGTCCAGATTTGCCTAGGCATTGCATTTGATCTGTAACATTATATCTGATACTTGCAATTTATTGCAACATTATAATTTGATATTATTTATTTATTAGGCTGGAAACTAAGTTTTGCAACTGGTTTCATAACTTCACTCTCTTTGAATATGGCGCACTCAAACTTTGGCATCATGTAGAAGGCAATGTGAGCTACAAGTGAGCACAAATTGTTTAAATTTTGAATACGATATATTAGGTTGTCAAGAAAATAATGTCCGTTTTTATTTGCTGGCTTCAACAAAGCAAACAGACTCAACCCAACAAAGGGTAAGGGGTAATGTTCGATAGAGCAATGCAAGCTCTACAAGATGGCACTCATGTCTTTGCGCCATACTCGATCCACGGAGAGTTCGAACTCAAAATCTAAAAATTTCCAAATGCCCAAAAAATCGAAAAAAATCAGATCTTCGTCCAAATAATTTCTACGGACCTCCCACTCGCTCACATCAATACTATCGATATCTGATATCCATATGTGCGATTCCGTATTATTTCCTTGACTAAAACTGAGAAAACGAAAATTTCCCTGATTTTCTCAAAGCAATGCTGAGCCGTCTTTGCATATGTAATTCTATACTACAAGCCTAGGTAAGTATAACTGTAGATTTTCAGCCCATTCCAAGCGGTAGTTTTCCAAAAATAACGAATTCAGATTTTTTTGTTTCAGTTTCAGTGCTAAAATCGAAATTTCTCGAAAAGTACCGCTCGAAATAGGCTGAAAACCTATAGTTATGCTTACCTAGGCTTGTAGTATAGAATTACATATGCAAAAACGGCTCAGCTTTGCTTTGAGAAAATCAGGGAAATTTTCGTTTTCTCAGTTTCTAGTCAAGGAAAAAATACGAAATCGCACATATGGATATCAGATATCGATAGTATTGATGTGAGCGAGTGGGAGGTCCGTAGAAATTATTTGGACGAAGATCTGATTTTTTTCGATTTTTTGGGCATTTGGAAATTTTTAGATTTTGAGTTCGAACTCTCCGTGGATCGAGTATGGCGCAAAGACATGAGTGCCATCTTGTAGAGCTTGCTTTGCTCTATCGAACATTACCCCTTACCCTTTGTTGGGTTGAGTCTGTTTGCTTTGTTGAAGCCAGCAAATAAAAACGGACATTATTTTCTTGACAACCTAATAGAAAAGTTTCAGGTGTTTTTCGAAAAGCAGTGAAATTTGAGAATTTTTGGGGTTTCAAGCTAAAATGAAGCCTTTGGCAGAACCCTGACTGCGACGTCAGAATCTGGCAGGTTAGCAGCTGCACTTGTAGTTTACGTAATAGTCAACGCAGTGGCAAAATTTGAGTGCGCCATGTTGAGTGAGAGGGAAGTTATGAGACCAGTTGCAAAACTTAGTTTCCAACCTAATATTTATTTATTTATTGCACCAAAAGTGCGCCATCGACTAGTCAAAAATCTGGACAATAGTCATGGCAAATAAAAACGAACTCAGATAAAAGTATCATTCAAAGAAAAAAAAGTTCTTAGTCTTGATACAACCAAACTAACATGAAAGGAAATGAAATTATAGCACCCAAACTTGACCACTATATTACCTGTTCAAAAAGCTCATTTGGATAGTGAGCAGAATTGGAGTTGGATTAACAGCGCCAGAGGTAGCTTTCACATTTTCCTGTACTTAAGCGACCAGATTTGAAACAGGGTGAGACCAGGGCGAATGGGCTAAACCATGCGTGCCTAAGTTAATTCACTGAGCTCACCCTAGCTATCTCGTGTTACAAAACATTGCTTTCGGATATAGTGCATGACTTCCTATTGCTCTGAACCGAACTTAATATAAGAGGGTGAGAGTAAGGCGAATGGGCGAAACCATGCGTGCCTAGACTAATTCGCTGAACTCACCCTAAGTACTTCTCGGGCAGTCGAATGTAGAATGATGTGACATTGTGTAAGTGATCAAAGTAGTCAAATTTCTGCCATAATTACGGTAAAAGTAGAAAAAAAAACGTCTGGTAGAATCAATTTGACATGTAAATGGAAGTAAGTAAGTTCGTATAGTGCATCCTGTGTCATTTGTTCGTAATAAAGCTGGCATCAGTGTAGCCAAGGTAGCAGAACTCCATAACACAATACAAGAAGGACCGATGAGAGAGTTGACCAAATAAGATGAAATTCAACTGAAATAATACGCTTTAAAAGGGTAGATGTGATTTTTCACCTTCGGTCAATATGATCAACTTAGCCTTCAAAGAACGTGCACAGCGTGAAGCAATTAAATCCTTGGGTAAGAGCTAGATATTAAAGAACTTAGGCCGTCTGTCTGTTTGTCTGTCTGTGTCTATATCTGTCTGTCACGAAATTTATATAGAGAGTTGCATCAATTTTCTCTAGCCACAATTTTGCATAACACACATCACCAGTACGGAGGTCCATAACGCAGAAGCATGAAAGTATTCGCTGAGTGGAAGATACGAAAACTGCGAAACAGACAGGTCTACGCGTTGGCCTGCAATATTGGAGCGGATAGACTTTTTGGAAAGTCACATATATATATTTGACAGATTCATCTGCAAACAATCGACTTTAGCTTAGAAAGAATGCAAAAGGTCTATTTTCGCAAAATTGGCGCCAAAAAGGAATGATTGCGTAGATTATCAACTTGTCGAGATTTTACTCAAAAAACAAAATAATCTTGCTCAGAGGTTTATTTACGGTGGCTATCGGTTAGGGTGAGGATCAAGCCAAGATATATAAATTCAATAGCTGATTCAAACTTGCATCTGTTCTGCAGACGTTTTTTCTTCCAAAGTCACAAATCTTAGAAGAAGTTCTGGTAACTGTTTACAATTGATTCGTGATGGTCATCACTGCGCCGTGAGTTTCGAAAAAGTCATTATGCCAGCACGAGGAAGGCCTGCGGATTTTAGGGCCAGTGTGCGAACCTCTGCGAAGCAGAGGTGAAGCTCTGGTAAACGTAAGAATGCAGAGGAGAACTGAATTTATGACTACCTCCCCAAACATGCCGACTTTGCCTTCTCTATCATGACCAGTTTCATAGCGCAACCCATAAGCATAATGATTCGAACAGTATAAGTATCTTACAAAAATTCTAACTCGCTCTCATAAACACTATTCATAGAAGGCATCCATCATTTCTAAGTAGACTGCAAAGTACCATTCGATAGAGCAAAGCAAGCTCTACAAGTTGGTGATCTCGCTTTACAGCTCTAATACAGCTCGAGTTTTGAGCCAAAAACTAAAAAGACCCAACTGCCTCAAAAATCGAGAACAATCGTGAGTCAGTTCATAAGTATCTTACAAAAATCCTAACTCTCTCATGAACACTATCCACAAAAGGCATCCATATACCCCGTTGCCGTATTTTTTCCTATGTTAGAAATCAAGAAAATGGAAATTTTCGTCAAAGTGATGCTTTGCATTACCCACATAAGTAGTGTATACTACAGACCTATAGAAGAACAAACGTAAATTTTCAGTTCTCTATAAGCTTTGGTTTTCGAGAAATATCGAATATGGTTTTCCCTAGTCAGGTAATTCAAGCCAAAGTCCGAAGTTTTCGAGAACTAAAGCTTGTAGAGAGCTAAAATTTACGTTTGTACTTCTACAGGTCTGTAGTATACAACTACTTATGTGATGTGAGGATGGCACAGCATCACTTTAGCAAATGCACGAAATTCCGTTTTCTTGATTTCTAACAGAGGAAAAAATACGGTAACGGCGTATATGGATGCCTTTTTTGGATAGTGTTTATGAGAGTTGGAATTTTTGTAAGATACTTAAGAACTGACTTACGATTTTTCTCGATTTTTGAGAGTTGGGTCTTTTTAGTTTTTGGCTTAAAACTCGAGCTGTATTAGAGCTGTTGCTAAAGCGAAATCACCCTCTTGTAGAGCTTGCTTTGCTCTATCGAATGGTACTTTGCAATCTACTTAGAAATGAGAACTTTATGACTTAATGCGGTTGAAAATGAAAACGGACATTAATTTCCGTTTTGATTTTCAATCTAATACATTATTTCATTATCAAAATGCAGAGTGATTTACAATACTTTGCAACATGTGAGCAGAGGCGCGATAGTTGAAGCCGAGTCTCCGCCTACCTTCACTTTTGAGCTGGTACAGGGTGACCATCTTCACTTTTGAGTTTGAAAAAATTTTTTGCTGATTGAAAGAAGGAAAATAAGCAAAAGGAACGCAAAAGAAAGTATTTAGAGCATATATTTATGTATTAGGTTGTCCGGAAATTAATGCCCGTTCTGAATTTCAAACGCAATAAGTCATACACTTCTCACTTCTAAGTAGGTTGCAAAATACCGTTCGATAGAGCAAAGCAAGCTCTACAAGATGACCATCATGCTTTTGCAACAGCTCTCATCCATTTCGAGTTTCGAGCCAATAACTAAAAAGACTCAGCAGCCCGAAAAACCGAAAAAAAATCGTAACTCAGTTCATAAAAACCCTACAAAAATTCTAACTTGCTCACGTAAACACTATCCATCTAAGACATACTGTTAAAAATCAAAAAAACGGATATTTTCGTGCATTTGCCAAATTGTTGCTGTGCCGTCCCCACGTAGGTAGTTGTACAGTACAAACTTGTAGAAGTATAAAAGTAAATTCTCAGCTCTCTACAAGCTTTAGTTCTCGAGAAATTTGAATTTTAGCTTGGACCGCCTAACTAGGGAAAGCTATATTCGGTATTTCTCGAAAACTAAAGCTGTAGAGAGCTAAAAATTTAGGTCTGTACTTCTACAGATTTGTACTGTACAACTACCTATGTGGGGACAGCACAGCATCACTTTGGCAAATGCAAAAAAATCTGTTTTCTTGATTTCTAACAGAGGAAAAAATACGGCAAAGGCGTATACAGACCTTATGTGAATTGTGTTTACGTGAGCAAGTTAGAATTTTTGTAGGATTTTTATGAACTGAGTTACGATTTTTTTTCGATTTTTCGGGCTGCTGACAAGGGAATGGTCAGAAGTCGAAGTGGCCAAACCAAACAAGCTGTACACCATTCGATGCAGTATAGAACGGTGACTTCGAATCTGTTTTTCTTATCTGCTTCCCGCATCTGTGGATGAAGCTACAAGCGGTTTTATTGTGGAAAAATCACACATAAAAACAGCACTGTTGCATTTTTAGCTCAGCTTCTTCCTTTAAAAACTTGAAGTAGGCTAGCTGCATGTTTTGGCTCAGCATTAAGGCGAACGTGGCTCTGCACGGCTAAATTTTCAATTTCAAACGTAATTTCATAGCAAAATAATGGTCTTTACTGGCTTGTAGCTTCATCCACAGAAGCGGGAAGCAGATAAGAAAGACAGATTCGAAGTCAGCGTTTTATACTGCATCGAATGGTATACAGCCTGTTTGGTTTGGCCACTTCGACTTCTGACCATTCCCTTGTGAGCCTTTTTAGTTTTTGACTCAAAACTCGAGGTGGATGAGAGCTGTTGCAAAAGCAAGATGGCCGTCTTGTACAGCTTGCTTTGCTCTATCGAGTGGTACTTTTAACCCATTTAGAAGTGAGAAGTGAGTGACTTATTACGTTTGAAATTCAAAACGGGCATTAATTTCCGGACAACCTAATAGTAGGTCGATCTAGGCAGTACCCACCGAGAACCAGAATTTCGAATAACAAAATAACGTAAAATCATGCGAAATTTCCACTGTTACAAATCTGGTGGTTGAAGATTTCAGCCCTTGCGAGTTCATAGGTTCTTAAGAGTAAGTGGTGAGAGAGAGTCGCTGAAAAAAGAATTCCAAAACATAACGTCATTTCAGCGAGTTCAGTGACAGCTGTTGATTAAACCCATATAAATCTTGAATGTGAAAATGTGTCATGTTGCGACTTCATAGGTTTTGTAGAGTAAGGTTTGCCTTATCAGAATGTATTTTAGCCATACCGATCCATTCAAACAGCGACGAGATCCAGGGTCTTGAAAAAGCAGGTAAAAAAGCGCTTTTTGAACTTCAACAGCTCATAACTTCTTAAGAATCGCATGAATCATGTTGGGACTTCATAAGTTGGATTTTCCTCTTCAAAAGCTTTCAGAACGTTTATAACATGTGGGGGGTTCAATGATTTTCGCGGCTCTAACCCGGGGTAGAGACTTTTCATACCAAAATCTTCACGTTAATGTATTGACTGGAGGCCGCCAGCGGAGACTTTGTGATGAGAAGTCTCCACCTTCGGGCATATGACGTGAGAGACGCGAGATTTTCACATATTGTATACCATCTGAAAGCTCTTGAAGAGGGGAATCCAAACTATGAAACCCAAAATGATTCATGCAAATCTGAAGAAGTTATGGGTTGTTAAACTCAAAAAAACGCTTTTTACCTGCTTCATCAAGACCCTGGATCTCAGCGCTGTTTCAACGGATCGGTACGACTAAGATATATTCTGATAAGGCAGACCTTAAGCTATCAAGCCTATGAAGTCGCAACATCAAACACTTTTACATTTAAGATTTATATGTTTAAATGTCAGCTGTCATTAAACACGGTAAAATGACGTATTTTTTTGAATTCTGGTTTTGGGCGACTATCTCTCAAATCACTCGATTTTTTCACTATCTGATAAAACGCCACTCACTCTTGAGAACCTATGAAGCCAAGCGCTGATATCTTCAAACACCAAATTTATAACAATGAAAATTTTGCATGTTTTTTTGTTACTTTCTTATTCAAAATTCTGGTTCTCGGTGCTTATTCCCTAGATCGACCTACTTTCTTCGCAGACGTTATAAAAAAAATTTACTTAAAAAATACGATCATAAAAAAGTTAATAGAACTTTTAAGAAAGAAATTTTTGCGAAAAGAGAAGTCGAGCTGTGCTTCCTCCCCCCCCCCCCACTCCCCCGGTTGATGTTTCTGGGGGAGGTGAGTGTCCGGCACCACCACCTTCACTTTTGGCCGGCCAGGGGTAGCTGGAACCACCTTCGCTTTTGGGCGCGGCTCCACCTATTGCACCTCTGCAGTGAGGTTCTGATTGCGAAGTGTGGTTCATTTTCAACAAGGACTCTGCTCATACAACCGGGAAATGATTGAGAGGCATGCCCTCAGAACGTAAATTTATCACCGTTCCGTGATGGGCAGTGCGAGGCTCTGCGAAGCAGATAAAATCATGAAATTGACATGTTAGTTTGATGTTGAGAGCTCACTCTTAGGCCAAATATCAATAAATCAAAAGAATGGACCAGCGAATCGCCGAAAAAAGAGCGCTAAACCACCTAAGTTGAATACATATGTGTGCAAAGTTCCAGCTCAATCGGTTCAATGGCCAAACTTCTTCTTCCGTGGGCGGAAAGCGTTTTGACAGACTGTCACATACTGTCGACCTTGAGATTAAGAAAGCTTCATCGCCCCTACTCAAATGTTTATTGGAAAATGACTGGTTGGAGCATGTTCGGGGCTGTCTTAGGCTACTTTTCGCATCGATCGATATCGGTTTTATCGAGTTTTATCGATTTTTTCTAAAGCTTGATCTACGGGGCTATGAGTTGGCAAAGGCGGGTAATCGAGCATGCTGATTACGAATACAATATTGGTTTTTAAAGATATCCATTAATTTTATCGATTTTATCGATTTTTTGCAAAGTTTGAGCTACGGGGCTGAGAGTTGGCACAGGGGGGAGGGGTAATCGAGCATGCTGATCACTAAAACAGTTGAAATAGTGAATTGGCATGTAGACTTGGGCACAGGGAAAAGTTGTACAGGGATAGGGATGAAAGCTTTATCATAATGTTTTGACAGGGCCGAGCGGAGCCGGGCAAGGCAGCTAGTAACGTATAATCTGCACAAAGGTCGAGTTCATAATGTGCAAATTTTCAGCTCAATCGGTCTAACGGCGGGCATTTCCAAAAAGACAAACAAATAAACCGGAACCTTACAGACATTGAGTTTTATTTAAACCGGGTGTCCCAAAATTATGTATACACTTTTTGATAAATCTCTTCTGAGAATTTTTTTTGCCTACGTTCAAAAACATTTTGTAGAGCTGGCTTGAACTCAAGTTTACAGTACGGAGCGAATCTCCAATCTTCCTTCATTACTGGGATTACGGTAGGAACATTTGGCTTACATTGCCATTGCGGATTTGTCATGTTTCGTAATAAAAATTTCATTTATTCTGAAAAGTGGTGCATTAGGGATAATGCGCGGTTTGATCTTATTATTCAACTTTTTTAGGGGTTTGTAAAGCTTTTCAAGTGGTGTAATGCAAGTTAGGAAGCATTGTAAGGGCAGCTAATGCGGTTCCAGAAGCATGGCTGTAAAATGCAAAGGGATTTTAGCGTCTTTAACTAGCCTATTGCAAGAGTTCCCGGGTTGTTGGTTTGCTTTCTGAGGCGAAACAAGGTCCTCAATGGCTCAAAACCCTCTTTGAAGTTTCTGCCGTGATCCTACATTAATAAGGAAAGACCGGCGATTCGCTTCACACTGTAAATCTGAGTTGAAGCCATCTCTACAAAAGGTACCTGAAGGTAGGCAAAAGACTTCCAAAAAGGAGAGATATTAGCGATCAAACAGCGTTCATACTTATGGGACACTCTGTATATAGATATTTATTACTTACTTAGATACTTAGATAGCCCATCCTCACGTGATGTGCGGACACCAGTACAGAAGTTGCCATTGATCCCTGTCTCTCGCTTCGGACATCCACGATCTTCTTGGTTGTCGTCGGTGGCTGCGTCCACGAGTTCCAGGTGCAAAAATCGTATCCAGATGATTTCAGCTGGTCCATCCGTTCCACGAACACGCCTGCCCATCTTGTTGGAGGTCTTCCTTGGAGACGTTTCTCTTCGCGAGGAATCAACTCAGATGTTCTTAGTGTTCATCTCATCTGTTCTTCTCATGATGTGACCGGCTCATCGATGTTTCGCTTTCACAACATATTCCGCTGAGTCACCAAGACGGAACATTCTTCTCAAATCCGTACTGTGATGAAGTCCGACAAGATGCCGCTTGTGTCGGTCATTTTTAAACAACTGCGCTCTAGCGCTCTGTGAGTGGACCGTAGAGCTTTCGGCGTGGCTACAGTCTCTGCCCAAGTCTCAGCTGCGTAACAGAGCATTGAGAGGACGATGAGTCGAACAGGTGGGCACGAAGCTTTGGATCGTCAGTTGGTCGGTGTCCTTCAGAGCCCGAAGGCGGCCCAGGCTGCTATTCTTCTCCTGTTAAGTTCTTTCCTCAGGTCCTTCTCCAAATTCATCGAACGTCCGAGATACACGTAAGAAGACGTCTCCATAATAGGGGTGCCTTCCAATTCCATTTCTGCATCTTTACAAAGGGCGTTCTTCATGAACTGAGTCTTCTTCCAATTTATTTGCACTCCGATCTTCTTCCCTACCTCGTTTAGTTCCTTCAGCATCGTCTCTGCTTCGGTGATACTGTTCGAGAAGAGAACGATGTCGTTCGCAAAACAAAGGTTCGACAGGAATCTCCCATCAACTCGTATGTCTCTCTCGTCCCAGTTTAGTGACTTCATTACCCACTGCAAGGCCGCGGTGAACAGCTTCGGCAAAATAGTGTCGCCTTGTCGAATCCCCTTCCCAATTGGAATGGTTAGGGGGCGATGGAATAGCTGCATCGTTGTTGTACAGTCCTTGTAGCAGTCGGCTAGTGTCCTCACGTAAGCTGGTTCCACTCCTTGATCGACTAGCGCTGACAGAATGACGTTGGTTTGGACGCTGTCAAAGGCTTTCTCGTGGTCGACAAAGGTTAGGACGAGAGGCAGTCGGTAATCCTGGCAGACTTCTATAACCCTCGAAACCGTCTGGATGTGTTCCATGCAGTTGAATCCTTTGCAAAATTCAGCTTGTTTTTGGGATTGGGCTTCATCCAGTGTCCTAGATATGCAAGCGAGGATAATCTTTGTGAAAAGTTTATAAATAAATAAATAAAATAAATAAATAAAAGTTTATACAGCACACTAGGCAGGCATATTGGACGGTTGTTTCGAAGATCTTCCCGTTCACCCTTCTTGAAAAGAAGGACGGTCTTGATGTTCTCCACTAGTCGGGAATCCTTTCCTTCTGAAGGTAAGATGTTAGGTGCGACGCGAGAATCTCGTGTAGACGTTGTCCTCCAGCTCGCAGAAATTCGACGCAAAGATGGTCTGGTCCTGGAGCCGTGGACGTCTTCATGGCTTGATTCGCCGTGCGCACTTCAGCAGGTAGAATTCGTGGTGGTACCTCTCCAGTGGGAACAACGGTCATCGGCACGGGTCTTGATGAGCGGAAGAGGTTGGTATAGAAGTTCTTCGCGATAGATTCCATCTTGTATCGGGAAGAAGTCGGAGTCCCGTCTTCGTTCAATAGTGCAGCCAGCGGTACGTGATATTCGCAGAGGTCCCTTCGGCACTTCTTGAAACTTCGTTTTTCTTCGGCTGCTTCCAGTATATTGGCTTGTCTATACCTCCTAAGATCCTCGCGCAAAGGTGTTCTGCAACTGGCAATAGCTATCAGTCGCTCGAGACAGGTTGCATTCGAATCTATCCTCAGAAATCTTCTTCTTTCCAGCAATTTTTGGTGATCTTCAAAATTCGTTCCAAGTTCTTCTCAGAAGCCACAAAGGCGCACTTTCCGCGGCTTGCAATCCTTTAAGCCGGTCGTAGTTGTACGTTGGGTCCCTTCGATAAGCCAGTCACAACTTGATATAATCTTCTTCAGCCCCTTCTTGCGGCACCGTGGCAAGCCTTCTTTTGCAGCTTTCTAAATCGTATCTTCGCTCGAAGAGTGGTGATTAGAGCCACGCAGAAGGATGCAATTATGAGACATCGAGCAAGCTCCATCTTCGGTTTGTGAGAATATGGTCGATCCCGCTTGAGTCTTTCCGTTGCGCGGTTCCCTGTCCATTTGCGATTCTTTCTTCATGAAGATGGAACTCCCATGGAAGGGTCGTGCGACGAAGAGAAGCCCAATGAGACGGTTGCCGTTTTCACTCCGGAGCCCATATGCGAACTTCCCAATCCTTTTCTTTTCTAAGGGCATCCCGATTTTCGCGTTAAAGTCGCCCACAACAAATGTGAAAAGGAATTCTCGTTGCGGACGACCTCCTCCACGTCATTGTAGAAAACATCTAGTTTTGAGTTGTCAGCTGCTGATGTTAATGAGTAGCAGTTCATGATGCTGATGGTCTTCTGACGTAGAGGTCGTAATTGTGGGATGGCTAGTCGACTTGATAGAATCTTATGCGAATCAACAAGATGAACGATAGATGGGTGGACGACAAAACCAACACCTCCTACGTTTTGTGAACCTTCTCACCACAAATGGTGAGTGTCCCATCAGTCATATGTCGCACGTCCTTTTTTCTGGACTTCGTTTCCTGCACAGCGATGATGTGGTACTTGATGTGCTCTGCAGCGTCGAAAAGAGCGTGGAGGTCGGCATTTGTGGAGACTGTCCCGGCGTTGTAGGTGTTATTGTCCTGGCAGAGCGTGTCGTTTCTGTTCAGTCAAAAAGACGCTCTGAGGACCTGACATCGTTCTTGCTACCACCCGGCGCCGTAAGCGAGATCTGGGCCTGTACTAATCAACCCTACCTGCCTCCATTTCTTGCCGTCAGCCAGCCCTGATGTCGACTTGAGGTCCCTGAAATCTCAAATTGCCTCCGAGGACCCTCAAGCCAGGCTGAGCATCTTTTATTTGTGTTACTGCCTAGTTTTGCTGTCGAAATAGTGTGGGAATTGGAAGAAAAAACAAAAAAATGTCCTCGTTTGCCATTTATTTGGTCCGAAGTGTGAACCTGCCGGAAGGTTTACAATCTACTTTCGTCAAAATTTGAGATGCCATCTTGCCAGCCTACCGGCAGGTCAGAGAGTGCATGAAATAGTGTGTAGTCTGCGGAGTGCAACCTGCCGGCATCTCGACGTGCCCCTACCACGTCCAGATGCCGGCACCTTTGCCGACGGCGTCTGTGAAGCGTCGCGCGGCAATATCACACAATTAACGTCTAGCAGAAGGATCAGAAAATTTATTTTCTTTCAAAAAACCATAATTTTTATTAATATATGGATTTTTCCTTGTTCAAATTCTTGATATATCTATGGAAAAAATAAAAGGTTATATCCTATAACCAAAAAAAACGCCATCTTCTTCTTCTTGCAAATCCTTTAAATCTTGCTTGCAACGTCGCCTGCTTCTTGCTCTTATCAATCAGCTGTTCTTTCAGGTCAATGTCTATCAAGGCGCTTTCACAGATGCGACATTTCTGTGCGTTTTGTCATTGCCGCCGCACACAGCAAAAACTGACGCGTGGTTCAATGGTTAGTGCTGCGGAGCTCAAAGTTGACGCATGCAGGTTCGAGCGCGCTTGATGTATCTAAGTGCTTTGCGGCTGCCTGCGTTATCAAAATTTCATGTGCATATGACTGCGGAGTACGAGTATTTAAAACTATCAGAACCTACGAGCGATCGAAGCGAATAAGATGTCACAAAGCTAATCAAAAAGCGAGAATCTAAAGCAAGATTTAGCTTGCGCCCGAAACACGAGCATGCCGCGAGGTTCGCGAACTTGCCGGCATTTTTGATGCCACCAGCTCAGATAATAGCCGGAGGCAGGCGGCCATGCGATTTATGGGCGGGCGGGCACCGGAAAAATAGTTCGCTGATTTCTTGCGGTCCGCTTGCAGATATTTGGAAGAATTTTAGCGAAATTTTAGACAAACCGCGACAAACAGTCGCGGTTTCCTTAAAGATTAGCTGCGGCGCAGTGGCCGCAATCTCACCGACTTTTCGCGAGAATATGCGAAATTTCCGAGGACCGCACGGTCCTTTGTGGAGGACGCAGCCCCCAGGTACCTTCGGCTGAGAGAAAGTACCTCAAACTTGAGTAATTAAACCAACGGTGTCACCTCCGCCACACTTACCTGTGCTCGACGCCCGAAACTCCGTAAAAAGAGTCCGAGGCCTGCTGAAAGTTCGGCCAGCGTTTGCTGAAAGAGATTATTTGACGAGCGCCTGCAGAAAATTCTGCGTTGTTGCCCCTTGGCAGAACATTAGACAGTAAAGGAAGTACCGCTCGCTGAAGGTTTGGCCATGTCCCAAAAATCTGCAGACCGCTTGCAGAAAAACGCGAGTTTGCGGACCGCCTGCCCCCGGCGGTTATCTGAGCGGTAGGGTAGATTACTACCATCCCTGATGTACAGGGTTTCTTTCTATTCTTCTAACTGGCGGAGTTGACATATTTTCCCCTACAAGAGCAGATCTACTACTCAGATAATCGCCGGGGCAAGCGGTCCACAAACTCTTGCTTTTCTGCAGCCGGTCAGCAGAATTTTGGGGCGTTGCCAAACTTTCAGCGGGCGGCACTTCCGTTACGGTCGCATATTCTGCCAGCGGGCAGCAATACAGCATTTTCTGCAAGCTCTTGGCAAATAATTTCTCTCAGCAAGCTCGGACTCTTTTTAAGCAGTTTCGGCCGTACGCCTAGCAAAGGTGAGACTCTACAGTTACCCAAGTTTGGTGCACCTTCTTTCAACGGAAGCTAACCTTTGATTCAACTGGCTTGGCACCATTAGGGCGGGGTTCCGTGATCCAACTGAGGCCGTTCGCGCCCGCGACGCGGCCTCAGTTCTCTCTCGCGCGAGTGCTCTCTGATCATTACCTAGTCCTAATTAGGTCACGAAGCCCCGCCTTTGCCGAAGCCAATCGTTGAATTAAACGGTGCTCTGGGCAGTGTGGTCCTTCACAAAGGACCGTGCGGCCCCGAGCAATTTTGCATATTCTCGCGGAAAATCCACGAGAACGCGGTCACTGAGCCGCAAATCCATAGAAAAACCGCGATAATTTTTTAAGCGTTCGTCTAAACATTGGCCAAAATTATTCCAAATTTCTGCAAGCGGACCGCAAGAAATCAGCGAACTATTTTTTCGGTGCCCGCTTGCTCAAAATTCGCCTGGCCGCCTTGGCGATTGTCTGAGTAAGCCCACTCCTGATTTCCACGGAGCAATCGCTGACCCGGGTGTGGAGCGGGCAGGACCGCTTAGCGACCGGAAAAACGAGACGGCGGTGGATGTGGCCTGGCCGGCTCTCAGCTAGGCATCCGGCCGAAACCGGAAACGTCGAACTCCTTTACAGCTTGGGAGGGCCTACCAGAGTATACATACACTTGGCTGTGCAGTTCGACACCAGTGTCATCCCCACGCACGTTGAGGAGCTGACCATTGTGAGGGAAACTGTATATTATATTATATTAGGATGTCCCATAATTATTTACCGTTTCTACTCTAAACATCAGCTTTTCTCGAGAACTAGGGCAACTACAAAGGATACAAATACATGATTGTACTTCAGTATGTATGAGCCAAACAATCACGTGCGTGCGAGGAGCTCAGGACGTCTGGACAGATTTGCCATTTTACTTCCATTCATTTTTTCTTAGTTTCTAGCCATGGAAAAAATACAAAAATTGTCTAGTTGAATGTTCGATGTGTCAAACATATGCTAGGTTAAATAAGAAATTTTTTGAATTTTTTGGGGCGGAGATACGATTTTTGACAGTGAAACTCGTTTTTGACTGCTATCATATTTCAGCTCAAAACTTTACGTGGAATGCGATTTGTGCACACTCTTGATACTCATCTTGGAGAGCTTGCTTTGCCCTATCGAATTGTTACTCAAGCCGCATCTGTATGCGATTTGCAGAATCGTCTCCTTTGCTAAAGTAATAGATGGAGAAAGCACAGCCCTAAAAGCGGATAATAGGACAAACGATATTTGGCGCTTTAATTCCATAGCGTGTGGTTCTTTGATGCGAAATTTCTGGAGTCGGCGAAAGAGTAGTGCTTTGTCTTGAGTGCAAAAAGAGGCAGCTAATTCAATTTTGAAGAAACTTTATCATGTCGAAAATGATCATTTCACTCAGGTGGCCCAATATCTGGACTTCAAATTCGTTTATTAGGCCAGAGGTTATTCACATGCTAAATATGGATATGATAAATGATAATGGGTGTGATATATGACAATTATGACCCGTTATGCTCGGTAGGCCCTTTTTATCACGGTGTGATAGGATGACAAGCCAACACATCTCATGAGTCCCAACTCTGTATACCTGTACCTTGCCTCCAGCGGCGTACCCAAGGTTTTCGTTCGGGGGGGGGGGACAAAAAATTTTTCCGATAAAGTACGTGGCCTGGGCCACGCACTCCGAAGAATTTTTTGGTATGCTTCTCAAAATTTTTGCGTACTCCTAACTCCGAGTTACAGAAAAGGGGGCATGGCGCTAGCCACGGCTCTGAAAAATTCTATTTATAAGGCTAAACTGAATTTTTAAAAAGTTTAAAAAAGACTTTAATTATTTACAAGTATAAACAAGCCACTTGCACATTTTTATAGCTCAAGCAACTTTCAAAATTTTCGCGACCCATTAATCAGCATAGTCATCCCATCTGTGTAGGGGCCTGCATGGTCACATCGCGAGAGTCGGACGTGCGTACGGCCATTGCGCCGAGAAGGTCCCTTGTCCGTCCCATGAATTAGGTGTGTGCCAGACTTACCTTTTCGACGGGTTCATTCACCCCCTCTGCTATTGGTCAGTGCATTGATTTGACCAACAGCGAATGAGTGAACCGGACGAACAGGTTAAACAGGATAAATTTGGCAGCGGTGCAGTGAGATCGGACGTGGTCGGCGCAATGGCCAATCCACTCTCGCGATTATGCAGGCTCCCATATTAACTCCCAGTCCCAGAGCTCAAACTTTGCAAAAATTTCTTAAGACTTATTGCATTCGTAATTAGCATGCTTAGTTAATCCCCTGTGCCAGCTCCGTAGCTCGAACGTAGAAAATCGATAAAAATTGTTGAAGAAGTTGCAGGTCGATGACGAAAAGTAGACTGCTACTGCAATGCCGTTGTATGTGTGCCAGGTTTGGACCTGATTGGATCAGAAAAGGAATTTCTTTTCGGAGCAGACAGACAGACAGACGAAAAATAGACAGACAGGTAGATAGACGAATAGATAGACAGCCATCAGCATCCGTTTCCATCGTCAGCCGTTTTTCTATCTTGAGAGCGCAAAATCACCATATCACACTGCAAGGTATGCTTCTTATCTTCCGTTTTTTTTTAAATTTTTCAATGTGTAGTTACTTCCGATTCGCTCCTCCAAGTTTGAGTGCACTTGAAGTCATCTTCCATGCTTCTTCATGACTCTCATGTGCAGTTTGACTCTCATACATTACCTTTGTATTCGTAGTCGTCTTTTTGGTGTGCTTTGTTTCGTTTACCTTTGTCATATGGAATATCTTTTTCTGGAGCACATCTTTTTACATTGGCATAGGTTTCAATTTGTGACTGAGAAATAGATCATTGTAGCAGCAAGGCACATTCGAAAAGAATGAGCGCATCCAAATCCGAAGAGATTCATTCCGCGAATAAACTTTAGCTTGCGCAAGTGAAGTACTTGAATTTGCGTAATAGTTTTGGACAAACAGATCGCATACAGAATAGTACATAAACAAGAAGATGCCCAGGGGCGGTAGCAATCGCCCACTCGCTATGCGGGCCATTGTTAACGAGAGCCCGCACAGGCGAAAGCGCCCTTTCCGCGATTTACGAAAGTCTGAGAAACGCGGCCCAAACGGGCAGCGCCGTCCGACTCGTCGAGATGGGGAACTGCTGCCCAGCTGCCGTGCCCTACATAACCAAACTTGCCAGGTCGGACCATATTCCTCAATAGATAGGAGCCCGGTCACAGCTTGGCTTCATATATCGCGGGCGCCAGTGCTCGCGCCTATACGGGCTGTTACCTGTAGGGGAACCCCTTCCCATACAGGAGATTGATAAATACCGCCCCAGGTTCAAAGACAAGAGGACCTATGGTATATGATGAAAGCGCCTACTTTGACGGACGGCTGATGGCTACAGGCGATAAGGGCAGTGGCCCAGCAGATTGATACTTTGGAGCATTTATCGTTCTTGACTTATCTGAAGGAGCTGAGTCTAAAATTGTGCTTTGCGGCTTTGGAGATATTGATAACTCATTTTACTGGACGCGGAAATTACTACTTTGACGGGAAGCGGAAGCCCTACTCTTTATAGTACGATTGGTGCTGGAGCCAATAACACAACTGAGGACGAGAGGAGTGACTGTCTCAACCTACCTGGACACCACGAGTCAGTCGTTTGCTAGAGGGCGGCCTTTTACTCCCCGCCCACGAAGCACTTTCTATGTCCGAGTTACTAAAATCCAGAAGCTGTTGGACTCAGTTCCTCTAGGGGAATCAAACGAAATACTTCAAACTCGCCGCTGCCTAGTCACTTCAATGGCTGCTGGCGGCGGCTGCCGGCGCAGGATGAAGGCTCCCTCACTGCTTGGTTTTGGCGTCTTGGTTGGTATAATTCAATAATAATGACTCACAGGTACTAGGCCATCTAGCAGTTTCCAGAAAACATGTACCAGATGAACATGAATGAACAGCAGCTGGATAGAGATAAGTATTGCCCAGAAACGCATAAGCATAACCGACTGAATTGACTCGTCCACTTGTAATTGACTGAGAACTGCCCAACAAAAGATCATAACTTATAATAACGGGCTAAGGGTTGTTTACGTTTTTGTGTGTGTGTGTGTGTGTGTGTGTGTGTGTGTGTGTGTGTGTGTGTGTGTGTGTGTGTGTGTGTGTGTGTGTGTGTGTGTGTGTGTGTGTGTGTGTCTGTCTGTCTGTCTGTCTGTCCGTTACGAAATTCGTAGGGAGAGTTCCAGCCAACCTCTTGAGCCCAAATTTTGCATAGCGCATCCTAGCAGCAGAAAAGTCCATTGTGCAAAAGCAGAAGCGGGTCCGATAAGTGGATCCCCCAAAAATTGCGCATGAAACGGGTCCACTTAACTTCTGACCAGCAAAATTGGGCCGTATATAAACTTTTTGCAAAGTCATGGATATGTTTGACAAGCTAATGTACAAGCCATGGACTTGAGTTCAAAAAATTCAACCAAAGTTGGTTACTTTACGAAGATGGCGCCAAAAAGAATAGTTGCGTAAATGTTCAGTTTTCCAAGATTTTACTTGATCATTTGAGGAAATTTTTGCACAGAGATGTAGCCAACGATGATTATTGCCGTTATGGCGACTACCAAACCGTAAAAAGTCCACAAACCTATTCAAATTTGCATTTATTCTACAGGGAAAAGTTTCATCCCTGTGAAAATACCGATCTCACACAAAAAAGCTCTAGGAATGAGTAGCTGTTTACAAATCATTCGTGATAGCCTGCATAACGGGGTGAGTTTCAATGCCACTATCATGCGGGAATGAGAAGGCATACAGAATGTAGGGCCAGTGCGAGCCTCTGCGAAGCAGAGGTGACGCACTGGTACATATAATAAATGAATGAGGCTTGATATGTAAACAATCAATCACTCATATAGGAAGGACGCTAGAAGATCTAACGACCGACGAAGAGATGTGTTACACTGCATAATCTTCCCTCACTTGTAAGACGACCCACGGGAACTTCCGCGGAGTTCGACGCCGCCATGAATGAAAACGGAAATTTCCAAAGCTTTCATTATAGGCTGCGCAAGGTTGGTCACTGATGTTGAGCCGAAAGTCAATTGTTCAAGCTTGAGGCCTTAATCCCAAGTGGAGAGGTATTACGAACGTTAAGTTGATGCAATAGCGTCACCTTTCGAAAACCTTTGTATCCTGCTCGCGCAGGTTCTCGCCACTCCTCGCTTACCTCACGACCACTTATGAAAGAAATCTGCGTCATTCAAAGTGGCCGTTTTGAGGTGAAAATTATAAACCTCGCGTCTTTATCCACGGAACGACTGTGAGCGGGAAGTTATGAGCCCTTTGGAGCGGAATGACGAGGAAAGTGCAATTTTTTCAGCGCTAATCTGATACAGTGATAAGTACGATTATAATAAACATTAATATCCACTGTTAGAGCGCCTCGATACTTACAGTCATCCGCACGCCGTTAAAAAGACCCTTCCCAATTTCCTACACGCTTACCTAAACGTTCTTTCTTCTTTTCACCTTTTGGGGTATAAAATATGCTATTCTGGATATCTGGCTTCCATTGAGAAGTTTTTGGTTTTTTTGGAACTATGAGCAAAAGTAGGCACATTTTTCAGTGACTGCGTTCGAGTACATGTTAGAACGGCATTTTTGACGGTGATTTTCACTTGGGTAGGAGTTTCTCAGGAGCTGCAATCTTGGGAAAGGAAGGTTTGGAGTCAGATTCTTACTGAGGTAAGTACATAACATATTACAACAACGGAGCAGTTGAAGGCAAGTTACATAAGTGGTCAAGAACATTTAGGTCAGGTGACCTGGTTTTGAAGGGATGTTTGACCCAATCAACTCTATCAACTTCAACGAAAACTGTTTATTAGGGGGTTTAACTTGTTTAACATAAGCCTTTTAGAACTTACGCTAGATGTTTGGGACTGCTTTGCATTGTTTTCGCTTTGTAATAATCCCAAAAATTAAAACACTTATGGAGAACGCGATGGTCGGAATTTTGGCAGCTTCAAAACCACTATTTGATGGCGACGTGAAGGCAAATCTCTATTTAATTTAAAAATGAGTATTATTTTGCCTAAAAACAGTCTTTTCCATTCGCATTTACAACAAAGTTCATGTGTAAAAATGACTTTGTCCACAATGAGAAAAAGGATGGAAAATAGTAGGCAACCATGGAAGACGGCCAGGAGGTGCGCTTTTTCCGAAGATCACCAACACAGCAGCCTCATTCAAGCTAAGCATCTTTCAAGGATGCAGACAACTTAGTGTACTAGCGTATGAAATTACCTCTAAGTTTGACGGTTTGGCGATAACTAAATGTTCACGATTTTGATTAAAAAAATTAATGGATTTTCTCGTATTTTCACCCCCCAACAGTTGTGTTTTGAATCTGCGGCCCATGCAACGCCCTTCTGGACGGCGGCCAGGATCCTCCAAAGGCCCGGAATGATTAAATTATGGAAGTCGAAAATCTGGGTAGACGGTGTGCCTTTAATCTTCCCGTAATCCCAGCAGATGGCACTACCGCGCGAGATATTAGGTTGGAAAGAAAGTTCTCGGACATTTTTTGATCAAATCTGTTATATCTCGAAATCTCATGTATGTACATGCGCAAAAATTTGCAGCTGTATTTTCACTTGCCTGTATCTGAAATTGCAAGTGGGAGGAGCCTGGAATCAATGGAGGCGGAGTTTGTCACTTTTTAGTTACCTCATTTTTCTTGTAATTCAAGCTCAAATTTGATCTGAACTGTGCGACTAAGTATGTAAGTATGTGTATACTATGAATTGGAGCATGTGCGGGTTTCATAACATTTATGGAAGTTGGAGATCTGGGTTAGGGCAAAGCTTATGGTTTAGGGTTTTTGCTTGAATTTACACTGAAAACACTGATAAGCTTACCATGGTTTTGTAGAGATTGCTTTTCTCTATCCAATGGTGTGCAGCATGCCCCGATTAGTGTTTACATCGAAACAAAAACCTTGTCTAAATGCAATGTCTGAGAACTTTCTTTCCAACCTAATATGATCTCCTTAGTGTAAAAGATAACTTAGACGAAGTTTGCGATTTTTCTACTTTTTGGGTCACTTAATGCCGCTAGTTTTAGTGAATTCCGAGCTTTTCATTCTTTAGGTCACCTAACGTGGAATAGCAATTTTGCCAATGTTTTGTGATATAGACAAATACCAACGGGATCCACTTACAACACTAAATACACCGTGTATTGTGTTGTTGTATCATTAACAGAAGAAGCAAGCAATTATTTTTCAATCGAACGCACAGTATCATTTAAATCACAACTAGTAATACTTTCTGGACTTTCGTCTTTTAAAGTAGTCGATCCGGATCCGTGTGTTTCAGCGCCTTGTCGGCGCTCTTCTTCCACTTGAGGATGCCCCGCCACCGGACGAGCTGCTTGCGCTTTCTCTTTCTTGCGCTTTCTTTACTTCTTTTTCTTGCCTTTCTTGTCTTTGTTTTCTCCTTCTATAAACGGCTACGAACATCGTAATCACTATCACAACGCCGAGGACCGCTACTATTATGATACCTGCTATGAGTAGCTGAAATTGATTTTGTATAGAAAGCACGAATGCAGCCGAAGCAAAAGACAGAACCCACAGGTGACAGCCCCTTCTGCTTCTTTTCTTTTTCTTGCTTTTCACCACTTTTTTCTTCTTTTCGCTCTTCTTGTGTCGTAGAAATCGAGGTCGTAAGAGTTGTGGTGGTTGTGGTCGTGGTCGTGGTTGCTAAATTTAACAAAATCAAATGAAAAAGGGTAATCTGCAAATTTGCTGCAGTACGGGAGCAGTGACTGAAAAGAGCCTTGCTCCAGCACAGATGCCGCGTTGCAACCATCCTAGGGGTTGTTTTCAGCGTTAGAAAACGTATTCCCTCTTCTATCAGGTTGTCCCAAAAGTAAACTAAACTCCTTTTCTAGATAAACCAAGCTGTTTTTGTTTTCCAAGCAAATCTAAAGCGTCTTCTAAAGTGAAGCATTTACAAAATGGACACCGAGGATCCGTCTATGTCTTAATCCGGGCAAAATTTGAAGCCAAAATCGTAAAACAATTTATCACCGGAAAATTGAGTTTTTGCGCGAAAAAATTTCAAGGACCTCGAACTTAGTCATTATGCAGTAGTATACACATAGCAGTACTCAAAAATGCCTTCGCTGGATTTATACAGCGCTTAAAAAGCGAGAAAAAAAGATAATCAAAAATGGCAAATTCTGTCCTCAGTCCGTCCCACATATGTCATTGTATACAAGCCTTGATAAAGATATTCCCAGAATTTTGTTTGTGCTTTGGTGATTGAGAAGTACCAAGTTCAGCAGTCTGAAAAACCGAAAAGGACATTTTTGCATTTTCGGGTCATTTTAATTTCTCAATATTGAGCCCCGCAAAAATCCATCAAATCCATTTTTGGGCACTACTATGTTTCTACTGTATAAAGTTGGAGATTTGTAAGAATTCTGGAGGGAGATTCGATTTTTAGGGTATCTGAGAATTTAGATTTTTGGCTCTAAATTTTATTTGGATTACAACTTAGGCGAATCTTTGATGGTCATTTTGTAGAGCTTGCCTCGCTCTATTGAATGATACCCTAAGTCTACTAGGAGAACAAAAACAGTTTGATTTCTTTAAAGAAGGAGATTACTTTTGGGACAACCTAATACATGCTCTGTTTATAAGCATTGACGCGTAAGCATGTCTCCATCAACAAAGTTTCTTGAAGTGATTGGCCAGCTACACCAGTTCTATCGAGTGTAAAAAGTAGAAAAGGCAGCTTGAACTTGCGCAAAAGGCTGGATATAGGAGGCGTTACGTGAAAGGTAATGAATTAGATATGTAGACTCAATCTCATGAAGATTGGCGATGGCAAATCAGCTATGTTTTAGTTGATGTTAAGAGTCGACTCAATATTGGATTATCTCATTCAGTGTGTTCTGCTCTTGTCGCACTGCTGCTCATCTTTCCCTGCTCCTCGACACTGAGAAGGTCATGAGAAAATAAAAAGAAGCATTAGCGCCCTTGTACAGCCTGTATAGCAGATCTGAAGGTGAATATTGTGCAAGTGTAGCGTACAGGGCTCCTAAATTGCAGAGTCGTTTGCACCAGCGGTCGCGCGACCGCGTCAATGGCGCCGCCTCGATCGATGGCGCCGGCGCCGGCAAAATGCCCGGGCGCGACGCGGTTGCCGGCGCCGGCGCCATCGATGGAGGTGGCGCCATGGATGCCCGGGCGCGACGCGGTCGCGCGACCGCTGGTGCAAACGACTCTGCAATTTGGGAGCCCTGTAGATTGCCGGCAAAATCTGCGCATGAAGACATTGTTACGCCCGTAATATCGACAAACTGCGCGCGCAAAATGGCCCGTAGCACACATTCTCATTTTCTCCCAGCATTTTCTTTGAAATGGCGAATGGCGACGATATGACAACGCAGGATCGTCGCAGAAGTTACCATTTCCTCACATTGACTGTATAGTTCATTTATAAAATCGTGAGATGGATTTTACTGCGGACTTTGCTCCCACAGAAGCATAAAACGCTCTTACAAGAAAGCATCACCTCAAGGTTCCGCTCAGTCACTTCCAGTGTTTGAATATCGTTATACGCAAGCAGAAAAAAAACCACTTAGCTAAAAATGAGAATCAAGAAAATGCGATTTCCGGAACTGGCGTGCGTGTCGCGCGCGGTCGCGCCATCGTCACGATTTTTCAAATGCCCTATACATGAAGTACGAAATTGCCACGCGCACGAGCTCTGGTGCGGGATTGAGAGGTTCATAGCAGATGTCTGCACATGGTAATTTTCGATAAAATATTGTGTAATGCAGGTGCCAAACAAGCAAGCAAGGAGAGAGGTGCGAGTTGGTTGTAAAAAAGATTTAGATTCGAAGAGAAAAAAACGTGGTAGAAGGAAGGTTACAGTCAAAAGAGATGGTCCTACATGAAACTCGGATCACAAAGTGGAAAGTACTCATCAGATCACTTTAAAGAATGCCAAGAGACCTTACTTAATTATATTAGGTTGGCTCGAAAGTTCTTGCGTAATTCAGCTAGTAAGCTCTAGGCGGCATACATGAGTTAGTGTAGGCACTATTTAGTTAACCTCCGTAAGGCTGCTTTCCCTCCCCTGCCCACCGGGATGGTGGTGGCCGGATGGTGGGGGTGATGCGGAGGTTTGGTGAGCGGGTATGCTGATGGCCCCCTACCAGTGTACCCGTCTGGGTATGTCGGCGGGGGCTGCCGGCGTATCCGTTTGCCGAGCTTCTGCTCCCGCTCCCACTGTTGGGCCACTTTCATGTCTGTTGGCTGGCGAGGGTAAGCGGATATACGAATTCTTTGGTCTAGAAATTACATTACTCGGTAGTATGTCCTTTCAGCTTATTTCTGGACCCACCCATATGTTGTAGCTTTATGTGCTGGTCAGAAAAAGATATTCGGTGGTTTTTTTTGTTTCGTTTTGTGTTTACTACTTCATTTTCATTGCGGCTCTCCTTAGTATCCTCATGTTAGCTGTTTTGTTGCATTGTTAGCACGCCGAAGTGCGTATGAATAAATAAAATAGAACAAGATTGTGAATTTAGGTTTAGTCATTGAAAAGTTATTGAATTTTGTTTGAATTACGCAAGAACTTTCGAGCCAACCTAATATGTCAGAGGAAGAGGAATTGTACTTACAAATTGGGAGATAGTGTAAGTAAAATGCTCAAAAACCTCCCTACACAATTTTGTGTAGATTGGGTAAGTAGGGAAATTCCAACGATTTGCTGCTTGCTGTATTGTGGTCGCGAAAAGGTGGATAGGAAGGATATCAACTGACCCAGTAGAATATTTTCTAGTCCGATATCAACATTTGAAGTGTTGATTGCCTAGACGCTTAAACTACATATACACATAATAAAAGAAATAACAGCAAAAATTCAAGAATACAAAGCAATCCACTGCAGTTGATTTAATTGATCATTTCATAATAATTCATTTTCTAGCAACAGGTAAGATTTGCGATTTATGAGTGCTGGGACAACTCATTGTTGTTTGAATGACTGCACTGAAAGACATTCACCATAGTTCTGGAAGTAAACACTTTAGACTACAATGTCTTGAGTTAAATCCCCATGTGCGAACCATTTTTGCTGGAAGAGAAAATGCTATTTTTGAAGCTTAAAGAATGCTTGTGACTAAACCCATTTCCTATTTTTTGCCCATTTTTTCCTGAAAACAAAACCATTTTAGCGCCTTCCGGAACGATGTCAAAAGCGTGCATGAGCACGGTACTTTGGAAATAAATCCGTAAGTAAGGTTAGAAAAAGGTTGACAGCCTGCAATGAAGACGTTGTATGGTAGAGTGCCTAAAAACTGAAGATAAAAGTTGCAGCCATTCAGGAGCTGTAAGCCCAAAAAAATTTGGTTGCGTCTCTGGCAAATTTATTTGCGATCCTAAAGACCAAAAACTGGGAGTTTCGAGCGCAAAATCTTGTAGCTTACTGGAGACGCAACGAAACAGCCTGAAAGTCTCAAGCTAGAAAGCAGGGGGAGGATGGTGTCGTGATACGGCAATGCAACGAGCAGGCTTCCATAGCTGCGAAAAAATTTAGATGCGTTCCAGATACGACCTTCTATTTTCATTTTATTGCCATACATAAAATTATAAAAAAATCTACAGGTTACGAAATAAGACGAGATTTCGCCAAGTGTAACTGAGCATCAAGTACAGATAACTTGTATGGGCCCGTGAAAAAGTTTACAAAAAGGATGAAAAGTATTTATGGTCATGGTTGGTAGAAATACTTGCTGTTGTGTGAGACTTCATAAACTTCGTAAGCAGGACTTCTAAGCCAGTTGGTACACTCACCATCTTTATCAAACATACTGCTTGTGATAGTGTTTGAGTATTGAAAATATTTTTTTTCCAGTCATACCTTAGGTCCGCAGTTTCGACTCCCGCCTGCGACGCCATTTTTTGCAATGTAAAAGTGCTAGTTTGGAGAGTAAAGAGTGTATGCCAATGAAAAACTTATTTCTTACTTTACAACTTTTTCCGCAAACAAAACCATTTTAGCTCCTTCATGAGTTCACAAAAATGTTTCTTAATCTTCGTCATTTGATACGTTGCTACAGCATTCTATGTGTCGTAGATTACCCAAATAATCTACAATCTTTAGTATTGTGGATCTACCATGTATGTTACATTCAATATCTGATAGCTTGTCGTTGACAAACATTACTGTTCAATGAAGACTTAAAGGCAGTGTCCGGGTAAAATTTCGCCTCTCATGTTTTTGTCATTCTAGGGCCTTTCCGTGGCCTTGATTATAGCTATAAAGTTCAAATTGCCCAAAACCTTGGAAAAACCCGATTCCTGGGGTCCTTGTTTTACGGGCGCGGACGAGTTTCGGATTGTTCATCCCTCAGCTTGTCAGATGGGAGGAGCTGCAACTGCATGGGTGCTGATGCAGCGCTCTTGTGTGAGCACTCGTCTTTAAGGGGAGGTTTGTGATACGAGGGGAGGATTGTGATACATCACAGGTTCGTGTCTCCTTTCAGAGGTCACGTCAATCGGACCAACGCAGGTCGGATATTTTTGGGGCCCTCCTTACAACTATGCGCTAATCTAGTTTGGTGGATCTCGGGTGGACGCTGCCTTTGAAGACAGCGTCCAGGCAGATTCTCGACTTCTATATATTTATGTTATCCAGGCCTTTCCATGGCGCTGATTCCGAATATGGAACTCAAAAAACGTGAATTTCTCAGAAAACCACCTTTTGGGGCTATTGGAAAACCCGGACGAGTGCTTCTGATGTTATCCTTGTTATCCTTGTTATCCTTGTCTTCAACATTCAAGGTGACGTTATCGCCAAAGCTCCACACAGCCTTTCCTAATTGACGACTTTGAAATAAAGACAGGGATGCAAAGTTGGTGGGAGATTGCTTTATAACGCATACCAAAATTTCTTCGAAATGCTCGAGATTTGCAGATTTTTGTTGTTTACTCTCCTCCAAACGAAAACCCCAGAACCACCACAGCCCTTGTCGCGTCCGAGCTGCTTCTTTGAAAAAAAATAATAGTGCGCCTTTTTTTTTGTGAAATTGAAGAAGATCAAAGTTGTTTTGGACTAGAGTGGACCATAAAAGGCAGCGGCTCGGCAGAATGACAATTTGGGATATTCATCGTTATCGGTTCCGCTAGATGAGCTAGGTCCAAGACTTTGCTTTGCGGCAAAGATATCAATAACCCCTTTTTCAAACGCGAAAAGTGCTGTTTATGTGGATTGCGGGTCGCAAAAGTGGCTGCTGGAGCCAATAATTGCCGGCGATATGGGTACGGTGTCTCCATCCTTGAAAACGCCTCCAGAGGGCAGGCTTACACCGTCCGCCCAAATAGCACTTTTGACACTTTTGACGCTTGGAAAGCGCGTTACTGGTACTTTTGAAGCTGCAAAGCACTGTCTTGGATTGCTCATCCAGGGTAACCGAGAACGATGAATATTCCAAAGTTGTCATTCTGCCGAGCCGCTGCCTTTAATGTGTCAGCTCTACCAAGCACACTGTCAAGAAGTAAGTGCTAGGGTAAAGTTTGTGAAAACAGATAGATCGATCGGAGTATGCTGTTGACCCTCACAGCACGAGATTTCCAAACGAGGAAACCAATTCTCCAGCTAAGGCAATGCATCTGTACGTGGCTGCAAAACGTTCTTCAACCTTTCTGGTTAAATTTAGTGTCCGCGAAGATGGTAGTTTTGGGATTTCAGTGTCATGTAAAAGTAAAACCTTCAGACAATCCATCGCGCAAGTGCGAGGCCCATTTGATCAGAAGCAGGGAATACAGTTAGAAAGTTGAGTTACCTTGGAGAGGGCCTCTCCAGCTGTTTTATTTCCTGCTCTACGGCAGAGTACACATGTTGCCACAGTTTAAGTCATAAGGTTCCGTAGCGACTCTGCATCTCAGCCTTGAACGGGCATCTCAGTCTTGGCGGGAACTGTTCAACCCATCCAAATGCAAGTATGAGACTTTGGCAAACACTTGTTATCGCCGAATTCAGTTTTTGCTGCTGCTTTGGCACGCGCTGGTACCAAAGGTTGAGCAAAAAAAGTTACAGAATTGAGTTTCTGATTTGCATGTCATAGCCGCAACAAAATACAATCAGCGTGTCTGTGGCTATCTTATCACATCATCAAAGCAATTCTATTTTGCAATTTTCCTCTAATGAAATACCTTCTGATATAGGAAGGGATTCACAGAAAAGCTGCAGCACCTTTACGATCGTAATTTCATTGTAAGTAATACAGTTGCAATCATGGACCATCTCCCATTCCGCGATTACTGCAGACCATCAACAAAGGATACCATTCATCGTATATCTCTCTTCTGTCAACCAATTAGTTTTGATTAAATAGTTGATTAGTTTTCATATTTCAAAATTTCAAAATTTTTTTAAGCCCTCTCGGGCACCTCCTCCCGAGAATGGATCGCGAGATTTTTGAAAGCTACTCGTATAATTTATAAAATTGTGCAAGCGACTTGTTTATACTTGTAAATCTTATATCTAAAGCTGAATGTCTGTTTGTCTGTCTGTCTGTATGTATGTATGTCTGTGTGTACGTATGTTCCGAATAGAAAATTCCATTTCTGAACCGATCCGAACCAAACTGGGCACACATACACTTCGGGCCCCGGCGGGTGTCATAGGCTACTTTTCGTCGTCGATCGATATCGATTTTATCGATTTTTTGCAAAATTTGAGCTACGGGGCTGGGAGTTGGTACAGGGGGGTAATCGAGCATGCTGATTACGAATAAAATAATGACAGGGCCGGGCGGAGCCGGGTAAGCCATCTAGTAATTAATATAACATTCAAAAATTTTCAAAAATTCAATTCAGCCTTGTGAAAAAATACGCCTCCTTTTCCTAAAATCATGGGGTTATGGGCCCGCAAAAATTTCAGGGCATAAAAGCGGTCGACACAAACCTGAAGCTTCCGTGCGTGCGGCAAATAGTCAAGGTGCCATCAAAGCTGCAGGCAGTTTACCGGCTGGCAATACATTTGCTCGAGCACGCGATCAACAATGTGTCCGTCTGATCGGTCGGCAATACCGGTCGTCTTGTAAGCAGCCAACAGTGACCTTTGTCGTCTCCCCATAATCCTCATACATTGTGAGTACAAACTGTACTTGCGTGGGATACAACGCAGTGTCTTGGCTGCCCTTAGCGATGTCAGTGGAATGATCAACAGTCCTTGACCAGCAAGGCTCGGTTGAGTATGTGACAGTTTATGATTTAGTTATCAAAAGTGACGCGGGCTTCCTTATATAGGGTTTGGACACTGTTGCAGAATTGTCCCCAGAATGTGAACAGGACTAAGATAATTCAAATAAAATTGGTTGAGATATCTAATTTAAGATATTCAATTCCAACAGCAAGCGAGCGGGCGACCTTCGCCGCACAAGTGGCGAGTATTATTAACCGTGCGCGCCACGTCGCCTGTACGATGGGCTTTTGACGACCGTACAACTGCACACACCGACGATATTTGAAAGGTCTTTGCTGGCCGCCCATACGGCGCGAGCTCGTGAGGTTAAACGGCTCGGCAGATTTCCAACTTCGGGGTTTTGGCAGATTTGGGGCTATTCCGGCTTCCGAAACCACGACATGAACTCCCCTTAGCGCGAAAATGGGGAAAACCCCGTCTTTTGATACCCCCCCCCTTGAGATGGGCGCGGACGAGTGAGCCGTTTTTCTCTGCCGTCAGAGACACAGAGTAAGGAGGTAGAGAACGCTAGAACAATTGTGCCCTACGAATCTACGAGTGACGGCGCGTTTTCTAGCGGAGAACACACTCGTCCGAATAAGGTGTTAGGGGAGCGAAAGGAGGAAGGGGAGCGGCTGTTGGGCCGCCTCCCTGGCTTGCATTTTCGGCGCGCAGTTGTTGTTTTGGTTCACTTGAAGAGCCTCCTATCTATCTGCGTCAAAATCTGAGGTAGTTTCATTCTGCCGAGACGCTGCCTTTAATACGGTGCTGGGGTTCAGTTACGGAGCGAATATCTCATTCGAACTGTCTGGAAGGAGTTATGAGCGTCTAGATGTGCGATTGTAAAGTGTTCTGAGCAGGGCTCGGCGCAGGTGGCTTACAAGCAAGCTGGATATCGTTTTTGGGACAAAAAGCAAAAGGGGTTTCGTTTTTGTGGCCGAAAAGACAAAGCTTGCGACTTTTTTTTAGTCGACGTTTCGTTTTTTTGGAGAATTTTTAGGGTCAAAGGGTACTTCGTAAAAATTCCCAAAAGTCAAGTGGGACTTCGTTTTTTGCATTTTTATCTAGCCACCTCGTGCAGAGCCCTGGTTCTGAGGCGCATGTTCCACGAAATACGTTTTAAAAACAGTTTAGGTTTTTAGTGAATGTGCTTTTTCCCTGTAATCAAATTAACCACAGCCACTGTAAATCCGCGTTATCAGGCTGCTTTCAAACATATTCGTCAAAACACGAAGATCTCTCGTATTTGAACACTCATAATTCCTTTTAGATAGTCGCTCGGCAGGTAATAAACCCATATTTGAAACCAGCGTTTTAAGATAAATCCGATGATATACAGCTTCTTTGGAATGGCTGGGTTAAGTTCTGGCCATTTCCTCGTACTCAAAATTACTGTCCATGTGAGACCCCATATGTACAGATTTGCCTGAACGCTGCAATGAAAGACAGGGCTCGGCAGGTGGCTTACAAGCAAGCTGGATATCGTCTTTGGGACAAAAAGCAAAAGGGGTTTCGTTTTTGTGACTGAAAAAACAAAGCTTGCAGCTCTTTTTTTAGTCGACGTTTCGTTTTTCGGAGGTTTTTTAGGGATTATGGTCAGGGTCAAGGGAACCTCGTAAAAATTGGCAAAAGTCAAGGGGAACTTTGTTTGTTGCATTTTCAACTAGCCACCTCGTGCCGAGCCCTGATGAAAGAAAAGAAATTGGACTTGAAGCCAGAAAAGGAAAAAAGTGTATGTCTCTATTTGCAGTAACTATAGGAGTAGAGGTCTACATGATCTTCAGGCACTGCCTGTGATGTGAATAAATGACTTTATACCAGGTCGGTCCTGCCCGTGCCGTTTTTCGGACCTATCTTAAAACCGTTCAGAGTGATGATAGGCAAATGCTTCAAACAGTAATGCAGAAAATCTTCCTCTTTCTAGCGGTGTCTCTTTGTTAGTTCGATTGTCTTCCTAAGGGAAGTCCGTTTGATCGAAATGACCTTTTTATGTTTGGAAATAGCTTAGATTGTGACGCGGCCAATTGCGCGCGCAAAATGCCGGCAATACTGACGTGGCTATGTGTTCACGCGCAAATTTTACCGTATTTCATCTTCTGTGCAAGCACACTATATTAAGCGGAAAATTTACTCGACTGTATCTACATATGCTCCGCATAGAAATTTATATTTTTGGACCGATTCGGACCAAATTTGGCACACCCACACTTTAAGAGGGGATAGGCGGGTGTCGTAGGCTACCTCTCGTCATTGATCGATATTTGTTTTATCGAATTCTATCGATTTCTTTATAAAACTTCACCTATGAGTAGGCAGAGGGGTGCGCTGATTACGAAAGTAATACTGACAGGGTTTGGCGGAGGCGGATTGGCCAGCTAGTCACTGCTAAAAAGAGGAAGAAATTCTTCATGAAACACTGTTCAGCATTTGGTTCACTCCTAAGAACAATTCTAAAATAGTTCTGAAAAACGGCTTTTGGAGCGACTTAGTAGATGGTATAATTACTTGTCCAGAATGAAATCCAGCAACTAGAGTTACATTCAGATCGCAAAATGCTTTCAGTGAATTAATGGAAGAGTATATGTGAATCGGTTTCTAACAAACAATGAATTAGGTATGAAACTGCTTGTATACTTACTTATAGCAGGAGGCTTCAGCAGCTTAGTTCCCACCAGAATTTTCACACATGTGGCCGCCCTACAACTGACAACTCTATACAGAGATTACACAACAAATTTATACTCTATGTAAAACCTAAATTATCTGCATAAACATACTTCCGGTCATGGTCGTTAGTAGTAGTTTCGTTTATAAAATCCTCTAATGTCTGCTAAAAAAGTACCCATTATATGTATTGGGTTGATGCAAAAATAATGGCCGATTTTCCAAACACTATTTCAAGGCAACTTTTTCGCACCAAAATATCTTCTTTAGAATATATTTAGCATACCTTTGAAAAGCTGTTCTCGTGCTTTATCTAAAGGCGGTTGAAGAGGGCTTCTGTCCTCATCTGTTATAAAGTTATTGATCTTCAAATAACTGCATCCAAATTCAGAATTTTATTGTATCCACTTTTATGGCCAGTGTTCGAGCGCTTATGAACGACGCTTTTTCGGAAATTTAGCTGTTACATGTAATAGAAATTGCCTACATTATGCATGCTTCAGTTATTTTGAGGTTATCTAGACTGAGATATAGGCGCCTCAACATGGGTAGCCGTTGCAGAACCGTAGCATTACACAACCCATAAGTTTTTTTTGAAAAGGTCAATTGCCAAAGCTTTGCTCAACTCTTTAAGCGTAATGCTAGGGCATTAACAGCAGTTTTTGCAAAAACTGTTGTTAATGCCAGCTGTTCAGTATGCAGAAAATTGGAAAATTTTATGATCGGGGCTATGAGGCATACTGAAAAAATGTTTGAAAACTGAAAATTTGAATTTTGATTTTTTTTCCTTTTTGCAAACTTTTTTCTCCAAACCCTTTTAATCCAATTTTGTAATAGCTTGCGGCCAAGATAGGCCACTTATCTAACAAACTTTGAAGAAAGTTATAATTTGTCAAAGACGAGGTTTCAGAAAAAATCTTTTCTGTTTTACAATCCATATTTTTGTGCCCGTTTATGCATCCAGAAATGTTGTTTTTTTAAAAAGTTATAGCACGTTAAAATGGAAATTCGCAAAACGGCCATTATTTTTGCATTGACCTAATAGAAGCAAGGCTCCTCACCTCAATCCAGTCTTCTTCATGCAAAAACTCCTGTCTTCTTCTGCATCTCAATTCTTCATGTATCATATCATCTAATGGTTTAGTTCGACATAGATCGCTCTGCATAAAAAAGATGTTGAACTTTTATGAGTAGATTCACTAGATAAAGGTCTTACATCCCCTTGCGGTGGTTCCTGCAAGTACTCGATTGACACATTAACCCGTCTAGGATCATCACAGCCAAAAATTAGCGGATATGTAAACAGATAGACTGCTTGATAATTTTCACCGTCTTCTACCGCCTGATATACAGAAGTTGAGGATCTCAATTTCCAGCCCAACAATAAAATGATAATGACTGAGAGAAGCTTGACTGTGATGAACTCATATTTGTTGCAAACAAAGGCAGCACCCAGATATGGTTGTGCTAAAGGTTCCTGCCTCTTCTTCACTGTCACGCTGAATCCATTTGATTGTTCCAAAAACGAACGCGAAAAATGGCATTCAGAAATTTCCGGTCCTATATGAAGAAACTTAGGCTAGAGCTGAAGATAAAACTGTGTCCCTATAATTTTGTACCGTGTGCCCCCTGCGCAGTCAGCTATGGTAAGAACACAACCATTCGCGCAGGATTTTCGTGATTGGCGATTTTCGGGATCCTCTGGACTTGCGTGATTAGCGGATTCGCGGTGTTGGCGGAATTTGAGCGTTTGCGGATTTCGCCACGACTTCCCTTAGAGAAGACTAGCTGGCGTACCTACTCCGCCCGGCCCTGTCAAAACACTATGTTAAAGGCAGCATCCAGGCAAAGGAGATGTGTGGATCTCAAATGGACACTAATTTTGGGGCCCTAGCTCCACTGCCCAACCGGCAGCTCAGGTAGTGCTTTAACGGCTGAGATATACGCTTCCAAACGATAGGTGCGAAAGGAGGAAAAGGGGTTTTGGCTTTTTCCAGCCTTTCAAGTGAAGGGGTTTCGGCTCTTTCCAGTCTAGAAAAATGAAGGGGTAATGAGCCTTGAGGTGAATGCTGACGTAAGCTTACATGCCGAGCAGGACGGGTGAAAAGAAGAGGAATAAATGGTACAGGAGTCTCAATGCTGTGCTTTGGCTTTAAAAGATCATCAAACAGAATTCTTCGATTCAGGAAAGCTTTATGCCCCATCACTCGGATAACCGCCGGAGGCAGGCGGCCATGCGATTTATAAGCAAGCGGGCACAGGAAAAATAGTTCGCTGATTTCTTGCAGACCGCTGCAGATTTTAGAAAAATGTTGGCCAGATTTTAGACGAATGTTCGAAGAAAAACTGCGATTTTCTCATAGATTAGTTGCGGCGCTGTGGCCGCATTCTCGCGGACTTTTTGCGAGAATGTGCAAAATTGTTGAGGGCCGCACGGTTTTGTGTGAAGGACTGCACAGCCCATGGGTACCTTTCGCTGGAGGAAAGTACCCCAAACTCGGGTAATTAAACCACCGTTGACGCCGCTTTCATGTAGAGTACTACCTTTGCTCGGCGTACGCCCGAAACTGCGTAATAAGATTAGAGCGCCCGCTGAAAATTTGGCCAGCGCTTGCTGAAAGAAATTATTTGACGAGCGCTTGCAGAAAATTCCGTACTGCTGCCCGCTGGCAGAACATACGATAGCAAAGGGAGTACACCTTGCTAAAGTTTGGCCACGCCCCAATATTCTGCTGACCGTCTGCAAGAAAGCGCGAGTTTGCCGCTTGCCCTCGGCGATTGCCTGAGCAGTCCGGATACTATACGAAAGTTTGGAACACATAGCTCAGATAATCGCCGGGGACAGGCGGCCATGCGATTTGTGAGCGGACGGGCACCGGAAAAATAGTTCGCTGATTTCTTGCGGTCCGTTTGCAGATATTTGGAAGAATTTTATCGAAATTTTAGACAATGCTTGGAGAACAATCGCGGTTTCTTTATAGATTAGCTGCGGCGCAGTGGCCGCATTCTCGCGGACTCTCCGCAAGAAAATGCAAAATTTTTGAGGGCTGCACAGTCCTTTGTGGAGGACCGCGTAGTATACTTTGGAATATTCGAGAATTTTTTCGAATAATCGAATAACCGAATATATTCGAAAATCAAAAACATCGAATAATCGAATTTCGAATATTTTCAAAGACAAAAAATGTCGAATATTCGAATATCGAATATTTTCGAAAAACAAAAATGTCGAATAATCGATTATCGAATATTTTCGAAAAACAAAAATGTCGAATAATCGAATATCGAATATATTCGAATTGAAAATAATCCGAATACTCGAATATATTCGAGAAAAAAATCCGAATAAACGAATATTTTGCATCGATTATGTCGAATATTCAAATAAATTTTGATCGAACTAGCACAATGAAGGACTCCATGCAGTGTGCAACTTGGACAACAAACGATGGTTGCTGATATAGTAGTCAAAATTGTGACGCTGCCACTTAGTTATTCGATTACACGAAATTGTCGAATAATTGAATAACTTCTAGTAATAAATATTCGAGTGTTCGAATATTTTCGAAAATCAGAATTATCGAATAACCGAGTAGTCGAATAAATTCGAAATTGACAAATCTTGAATAACCGAATATCGAATATATTCGAAATTTTGAAATTTTCAAATAATCGAATTTCGAATAAAATTTATTCGAATACTTTATTCGAATACTCAAATAATTATTCGATTCGGTACAAAGTATACCGCGCAGCCCCCAGGTACTTTCCGCTGAGAGAAAGTACCTCAAACTTGAGTGATTAAACCAACGATGACACCTCTGCAACACCTCAGATAATCGCTAGGGGCAGGCGGCCATGCATTTATGGGCGGGCGGGCACCGGAAAAATTGTTCGCTGATTTCTTGCGGTCCGCTTGCAGATATTTGGAGGAATTTTAGCGAAATTTTGGACGAATTCTCGGAGAACAATTGCGGTTTCCTTATAAATTAGCTACGGCGCAGTGGCCGCGTTCTCGCAGATTTTCTGCGAGAATATGCAAAATTCTTGAAGGCCGCACGGCCTTTGTGGAGGACCGCGCAGCCCTAGGTACTTTCCGCTGAGAGAAAGTACCTCACACTTGAGTAATTAAACCAACAATGACCTCTGCCACACAGAGTCTTACCTGTGCTCGACGTAAGTCCGAAACTGCGTAAAAAGAGTCCAAGCGCCTGCTGAAAGTTCGGCCAGCGTTTGCTGAAAGAGTTTATTTGGCGAGCGCCTGCAGAAAATTTTGTGTTGCTGCCCGCTGGCAGCACATTAGACAGTAAAGGAAGTACCGCTCGCTGAAGGTTTGGCCACGCCCCAAAAGCCTGCCGACCGCTTGCAGAAAACGCGAGTTTGCGGACCGCCTGCCCCCGGCGATTATCTGAGAAGAGTCGACGTAAGCCGCCTCTTTTTTCAGCTCCCTTTTGAATTCAGATATAAAAATTTTCATCTAGTTGCAACATTAGCTGATTCCGAGATCACTTTGCGCTCCATTTCTGAAAGGGAAAATAAAGCTATAAAAAAGAGACGGTCCACGTTCACTGGCAAAGTCTTGCTCTGTAACATAGCTAGACATTTAGGCAACTTCATCAACTCTTTGCGTAGAAATTTGTTTACAAACACACACATGTTCAGGTTAAATGCATGGATCTCCGAGTAGAGGGGCGCTAGGAAATAAGAGACAATCTACATCGGATCTCCGCTTTGTGAGTTTCTAATGGTAGTAGGTCATCCCGAAAGTTTTTTCATATCAGAATTTTCACCAGCGTAAGTCTGCTATTCTTAGACCTCTGATGAGAAGCGGAGTACCATTCGAAAGAGCAAAGCAAGCTCTACAATATGACCTTCAAAAGTTCGTACCAGGCTTGATGCGCATCGAGATTCAAGACAAAATGAAAAATCCTAAATTCCGAAAAAACAAAAAAAAAATCGTTTCTTAGTTCAAAAACATTCTGCAAAGTTCCCACTTGCTCACGCATATATTTTCACCATCAGACATATATATATGCACTTGCTGCATTTTTCTGATAGCTAGAAATTGAGAAAAAAAACAAAGCGCTTAATTTTTGAACTTTGCCTGTAATGAGTCAATGTTCCTCGCAAATCTTTCATTATATAGCTTATTCACTCAAGAATATTTCCACAAATTTTCACCCTTTTAGATGCCTTAGTTAGAGAAATATCGTTTTGAAGGTACGAATATGAAAAAACTTTTGGGATGACCTAATATAAAGATTGTTGGATAAAAAACTTGTGACCCAAAATTGGGGGAGGGGAGGGGGGAGATATCTACTATTAGCTTGCTCCACCCGCCACCTCAATGGCTTGAATTTTGTGGGTCGCGGCAAGACTTTTTTTTAGAGTGGGAAGGCTTTATGCACCAACAGATTATATACACATGGTGTCCGTAAAGTATGTATACAATGTTTGGTCGTTAATATCTTTCTTCCCAACAAGTCTTTTGTCTTGCTTCAGGTACCGTTTTGTAGAGCTGGCTTCGACTTAGATTTGCAGTATAGAACGAATCACCCATCTCTTTTCATTACTGTAGGATTACGGTAGAAACTTCAAAGAGGCGGAATGAAAGGCCATATTTTGCCTCAGAAAGGAAACAAAACAGCCTGAAAGCTTTTACACTAGGCTAATTAAAGTTGTTGATTCTGACTGTAAAGTTCCCAACTTATTATAATGCTTCGTTGAAGAGTTATGCCGGGTTAGAGGTAGCGGCCATTTTGTTTTTTCGATGTTCCTAAAAAGTGCGGTTACACCGTTTAAAAAACTTCGCAATCTTGCGAATAGTTGAGTATTGAACTCAGCGTCCATAAAAATCCTATTACACAATTTCACATTTTTTTGAAAAATTTTGAGACGGCAGTTTTTTCCACATTGATACCATATGTTTCAAGTTTCTACCGTAACCCTACAGTAATGAAGAGCGATCGGTGATTTGCTCCATACTGTAAATCTAAGTTGAAGCCAGCTCTACAAAACGGCACCTGAAGCAAGGCAAAAAAAACTTGTTGGGAAGAAAGATATTAACGATCAAACAGTGTATATATACTTTACGGACACCCTGTATAGTGTGGACCCCGGCCAGCCTCCCACAGGTACCTCCGCGACGCACACGCAGCGCGCCTCTGCCTGACGCTCCTCATTCCACTACAGCCAGTAAAGCATTTCTAGGATAGATAAGAGTAAAATGAGAAGTGGAAACCTCTAAACTTAGCTCGAGAAAAGCCTAGGCAAGAAAAGAACTTTCTCAGCACAGGTGCGATAGTGTGAGACTTTTCTCACCTCCTCTTCACCCCTGAGCCGGGACCAAGGTGACACCCTTCACCAAAAGCCGAGAAAAAAATCAGCAGTGAGGTAAGGCTAAGAAAGGAGATATTTTGTACGTGCATTGTCAATGTATAGGAAAGGAGGAGTATGTTGAAAAAAGTGCTTGGTGACGGGTGTGAGTAGTGATTTCTGGCGATCTTCAAGTTTTTGACATAAAGAAATTCATAACTTTTGTGGATGAACATCTTTTACGGCAAGATGGTCACCATTAGAACCGGCTCATTCTCCGCTCTCAGAAAATATACAGCATGTTTGAGATCCATTCAAAAAAGTGCCTGGTGAAGGATGTGCCTAGTGATTTCTGGAAATTTTTGAGTTTTCAGGATAAAAAAATCCGTGACTACTGCAAATGAACAGCTGGTGCAAAGAAATAGCAACCATCGGAACCGCCTCGTCCTCCGCTTTCAAAAAATATATAGCATGTGTGAGATCCATTCAAAAAGGTGCCTGGGTGAAGGGTGGGCTTGGTGATTTTTGAAGATATTCGATATATCTTCAAAAATCACCAAGCCCACCCTTCACCCAGGCACTTTTTTGAATGGATTTCAGACAAGCTCTATATTTTCTGAAAGCGGAGGACGAGACGGTTCCAGCGGTAACCATCCCGGCGTACAAGATATTCATCTAAAAAAGTTATGAATTTTTCTATGTTAAAAACTCGAAAATCTCGAGAAGTCACTAGGACACCCTTCACACAGGCACTTTTTTCAATGGACACCAGGCACTGTATATATTTTCTGAAAGCAGAAAACAAGGCTGTTTCTATGGTAGCTATAACGGCGTAAATTATGTTCATCTTCAGAAGTTACGGATTTTTCCATCCTAAAAACTCGAAAATATCCAGAAATCGCTACCCACACTCTTCACCAGGCACTTTTTCAACAGACTCCAGGCAAACTTTATATTCTCTAAAAGCGGAAGACAAGATGGTTTTAAAAACATTCACCTTGCTGACGTTGCTACTCATCTACAGAAATTACGAATTTCTTTTTTAAAAAAATTCGCAAATGCTTAAAAATTGTCTAACTTTTTCCGAAACAAATGTTCTCGCATGCACATCATCTATGGCAATTCCAAAAACAGGCTAGGCGATGTAAAAAAGGGAAAGGAAAATGTTAAAAAAATACAAGGTGCTGGTCAGAAATATAATTGGGTGCTAATCCAGCAGCGTATCACTTCACATTCAGAATAAAGACAAACAGTGGTAAGGAATTGGAAATTATGAACTTTGACTAGGAAAAATGATGGCTCCCCCCCCCCCCCCGTCGACATTTTATGATTTCTCTACCAAGTAAAACACCCTTCACCCTGGAGGGGCTGCGACCACTGCGACTCCCTTCACCCTGGAAGAGTATTCTCACCTTATCGCACCTGTGTTTCTCAGTTACCAGTAATGCTCAAATTCAGTTGATCTCGTGAGTTCTAGTTTGAGTTTACTAGCGATGGATAATTACGGTAGAAAGTAGTAGCAGAAGAAGCGAGAACCATTTTTATGTTCCTCTTCTTTGGACAAGAAAAGCTCCAAAAATTGTAAGCTCGAAAGCGAAACAGTACAAGGACAGTACCACTAGAGTATTGAAAAGGACCGAAAAACACGAAAGCACGTATGCACTACAAAAGCAATAGACAGACACACTTATTCTCTGACAAAAAGCTTGAGACATTTCTTAGGACTTAAGTCTTCACTGCCGCGAAAAAAAACGAGAAACTACTAACAAGGGAAGGATACTCGGTCGAAGTGGCCATTTGGAATGAGCTGTATATTAAGAAACCGTCCTCTGTAAGGCAAACTCAAAACTACTTTCGCTAGGTGCCGAGCGGTTTTGTGGGTGGAGTTACAAGGCCATTTTCCTCCGGCGCAGCTGGTGCACCCAGTGATGAGCGAGGCGCTAGAATAAGCCTGTAGTGTGGCAGTGGTGCAGTGGCAACGCAGCGGACTACGAAGCAGATGGTCGAGGGTTCGAGCCCTGTTGCTGCTATTTTGTTTTGCAGTTCTGTAAAAAGTCTATTGGGTGACAGCAAACGAGAAATACTAGTTCTAGGCAGTTCAAACAAGCTATTTACTGCAAAAAAGTCACTATTTCTACAATAAGCCATAATCTTTTACAGTATGTAAATCTGTGGAGGTTATGATGTCACAACAAAGGATTCAAGTGATATATTAACATGTAAATACAATCACAAAATGCTCAAAATAGAAGAGCTTCTAGCAGCGCGCACATCGGATAAAATTAAACAATGACAATCAGCAGCTTCACAATTGCCTATCAAAGTCGGTGAAAAACAGTACTGAATAGGATTTGAATCGAGGCGAGCAAAATTGTGTGTAAATGAGCGATAAGATCTTAAGGATGGAATCCCTATGATACAAGGTAAAGTTCAGATCAAGAGCCAATAAATGGGATGTGAATCGATTGCAATTTTGCAAGTGCGCGCGTTGCAAGAAGCTCTTCTGCTTTGAGCATTTTGTGGTTGTATTCCATACATGTTAATATATCATTTGAACCCATTGTTGTGACATCATAACCTCCACAGATTTACATACTGTAAAAGATTATGGCTTATTGTAGAAATAGTGACTTTTTTGCAGTAAATAGCTTGTTTGAACTGCCTAGAACTAGTATTTCTCGTTTGCTGTCACCCAATAGACTTTTTACAGAACTGCAAAACAGAATAGCAGCAACAGGGCTCGAACCCTCGACCATCTGCTTCGTATTCCGCTGCGTTGCCATTGCGCCACTGCCACACTGCTGCGATGTTCTAGCGCCTCGCTCATCACTGGGTGCACCAGCTGCGCCGGAGGAAAATCGCCTTGTAACTCCCCCCACAAAACCGCTCGGCACCTAGCGAAAGTAGTTTTGAGTTTGTCTTACGGAGGACGGTTTCCTAATATACAGCTCATTCCAAATGGCCACTTCGACCGAGTATCCTTCCCTTGTAAGAAAAATTATCTCAAGACGCTTGTGCAAAGTAACCACCGGCAGTTGTCGTGAGTCGTTTACACCTAAAGTAGAGAGATTACAGAACAACAACGTCAATTGAGAGAGAAAACATAAAATTTGCACAGGAGAATAGAACAAAAAGCGCGCTGAAGGCAGCGCGGGCGTGTTGCGTCGCGTAGGTACCTGTGGGAAGCTGGCCGGGGTCCACACTATACCATGATTGCTAAACGCACGAGGAATCGACGTAGACCATCTATTTTTTTCTAGCTATTCTGCGGAGCGAGATATGATGATTTTTATCTAGCTACGATTTCAGGTAATTTTCTGAATTATTTATGCTTCATTTTGACGGAAAAGGTACTTTTTGAAGCTTCTAGTGTGAATGGCTCTAAAGATATCACTGGCTCTATTATCTATGTGCCTTACTCATTCTCGTGAAATCGTGGCACTGGAACTCACTGCGCTATGCCGACTACCACGAACAAAATGTATACAACTACTCATTTAGAAGGCTCTTTCACGCGAGGTCGGTGATTTCGCGTGGATGAAACTTTTCGCAGGAAGACAAATGCAAATTTGAATAGGCTTTTGAATTTGTCATGGCTTGGAAAAGTCACCGTGAGCTACATCTATGTGCGAAAATCTTCTCAAATTCTTGGCTAGAACCGGCCATGCAAAAGTCACCGTGAGCTACATCTATGTGCGAAAATCTTCTCAGATTCTTGGCTAGAACCTTGGCAAATTGATCATTTACGCAACTAAATCTTTTCGGCGCCACTTTCATTATGTAGTAAACTTTTGACCACTTTTTGAGCTAAAGTCCATTGCTTGCACATTTGCTTACCAAACACATTCACGACTTTGCAAAAAGTGGTGATACTGACCTGATTTTGCTTGACAGAAGCCAGGTGGATCCGTTTGAGCGCAATTTCTAATGGATCCACTCAACGAATCTGCTCGTGCTTTTGCATCTTGGACTTTCATGAAGGAGCATGCGCTATGCAAAATTTGCAAAACTTAGAACGCTGGCTGGAACACGCTCTACGAATTTCGTAACACACACACACACACACACACACACACACACACACACACACACACACACACACACACACACACACACACACACACACACACACACACACACAACACGTAAACAACCCTTCGCCCGTTGTTATAAGGTCTTTGAAGATGAGTCATGCATTTTACCACATTTTCTGGCACTAATCTTATAACTCAAAAAATTTTGCAGTAGACTGTCTATTAGGCAGGGAAGGAACCTAAGAAGAAGAACAATCTGTATGTTACTAAACACTTAAGTACTCGTCCTTCAAGTGTTGTCAATGTTATCACCCAAAATCCCTGTCCACACGCCTAAGATATTTGACCGCTTCAAATGTGAATGTGACAAAGCCCAAGCCGTTTTGCTTCTGTTTCGACTGCAGCTAAAGAGAAGCGGTTATTAACACGTATTGTGCTTGGGGTCTTTCATCTCGGAAACAAACGCAATTTTCTCTTATAATGACTTGTCGCTAGATTTGATGACAGCTGATAGTTCCTCATTACCAATCTACAATACAGCTTGCGTTTCTAGCAACTTTTTTGCGCATGCTTATCTTTGAATATAGATTGCGTGTGAAGGTTACCCAAAAAATAAATATACTTCAGCTTGTAGTAGTATAATCTTAAAGACTTTTTAGTGCCCCCATTGTGTCAGCTTTACAGGAGCTATCGGTGCACTATTACAACGGCTGCTATCGCTAGCCGCTAGTTTACCGCTTAGTGCAATTTTGCAATGACTCAAGAGAAATGCACGGATATTGACTGTGATGCTCAACAACACGGCAACAGAGCTAAACCGGTAAAACCTGCAAAGTATAGTCATCCAAAAACAAAACGTCTCAGATGAACTCTGCATGAGTGGAGCAATATACAGTGCATTTTCAACCCGTCTTAGGCCGCGTTTACACTGATTTCCAAGTTCGGAAACAGTTCCAGCACAGCGTTTGAACTGAGCCGTTGTGCTGGAACTGTTCCCGAACTTCCAGATCAGTATGAACGCAGCCTTAGGACGATGCGCTTTCGCGTTGCAACATTCGTTGCGTTTACGGAGGCAGATATATCCTGTGCTGACTAAGTGCATCTCCTCGTTCTTTTCCTTAACTTCTCAAACTTAGATCAGCACGGTTTCACGGTAGGATGCCTTGGCTACACGGATTAAGAATGACTGTGCGTAGAGCAAATGCACGAAACCTACCTCTTCGACTAATTCAATCGAAATGAGACATTGCACCCACGACAGTACCACATTTCTAATTCAAGCTTATGCTTAGATGCACCTTGTATATACTTGGTGCAATCCAAACAATATCGCTTTGTACGTTAGCTCTTTCAAAGGAAAAAGTTGATTTCATATGTCCGGCCAAAACGTTCACTAACATTCTATCTAATGTTTAAGTACTTTTCAGTGTGGTATGGCCTGTGTAAGAACAACAAACGCAGTGTCCAACTTGATGATAATCAATCAAAGTTATATACTACTCACGAAATTTCAATAATTACGATGCATATGACTCACAATCTGTGCAGAGCCTATGCATGTGCTTGTAAACGCTGGTGTCTTACAGACTAATTTATGCGCTGTAAAATCAAATTGCCTCCCCTTGTCCAAAGGTCTAACACGTGTGGCCAGCGCGTTGGAAGTCCTGCTTTCCACCTGTGTCAAATTAGCAATAAACTCACCGAACATCACGAATGAAATGGAGAAAGCTTTTCATTTCAAATGCACTGTCATAAGTAACCGGTAATTTCATATGAAAGGGTTCTTTCGAATGGAGAACGAATACTTATTCAGAATGAATACTAAACTTTTGAAAACTCAACAGTTGCCATTATAAAAACTGATAATGCAAGTTACGTCTTTGAGCAAAAATCTTTCAATTTCGTCTAGTAGAACCTCTGGAATTCGAAGAAGTGAGCGCCTGCCACGTTTTGGCGCCGTTTTCGCATGCAATTGAACTTTTCGTAGTTTTTTGAGTTGCCGGGGAAAATATTGCGGATTTATATGCCGAACATAATCGTAACTTAGCAAAAAGTTTGCATACTGAACTACTTTTGCGGCTAAAAAGAAAAGTGAATCCGTCTGAGTGTGATTTTCAAAGGATACACTGAACGGATCCGCTCAAGCTTTTGCATACTGGACTTTTAAGCTGCTAGCATGCTTGGCTGGAACCTGCTCTACGAATTTCGTAACAGACACACTCTCACACAGACACACACACACAAACACGTAAACACCCTTAGCCCGTTATTATAAGTCATGTTATTCTCTCTACCTATATATATCAGCTTGGATATCCATCAAGAATCCTGCTATGAATAGTTAAAATGAATGTATTGCCATTACAAGAGATCTCTTGCCCCCTGCTATCATTATGCAAGCTTACATCTGCACATAATATATATAACTTGACGCACTGAGTATAACATCAGTTGCGTCCGCCACTGTTGTGCGGGCTACTGGTCTTATGGTGGACTGAGGTTGGCACTCTCGTTTGCTTTTCAGTACATTGCACCAGGGAAGGTCTAACGGGCAGCGTTTGACGAGACGTTTGGCGGTGTACTGAATTTACGAATACCTACGATCCTTTTCAGACTCCTGACGAAGACGAATTGTTCGAAACGTTGAGTCAATTAAGTTCCACCAATTAACTTGGTCTCGGCATAAGAAAATCCTACACAATGATCAAAACGAAAATGCCCAGGTTCAAAGAAGAGTTCACATGAAAAAGCTCCAAAGTTTGAAAATCTGACTGCTTACTTATTTTCTGTCATGCTCTTCATTGAAAGGAGAAATAGTTTGATTCTTGTCAATGAACATGCACCTAACCTCTGACAGATAGTAAGCCAATGCAATTTATCTGGTGCTTTTTGAATACTCGCATTAAGTTGTAACAGCCGGAGAAATCACGCCTCTTCACCGTCTCCCGTAAACAGAAACGGCGGTAGTCCCGCCACGAATACGCTGTTGGGCGCGCCATGGGGTACGTAGCAAAGGCTGCGTTCATACTGATTCCCATGTTCTGGAACTGTTCCCGCACAGTTCTCGCACTGTGCTGAAACTGTGCGGGAACTGTGCGGGAACAGTTCCAGAACTGTGCTGCATGCGCTGCAGCCGCCCGCACGACGGCGGGAGTTGGAGAATTTTGACCGTTCTCAACGGTTTTTCTTCCAGATTTCGCTCTTTTTGGCCTTAATCCTCCACCCCGCTTCCCTTTTTGATCAGCAGCACTGCGAACTCGAAGCGGGGTTGAAGAATGAGCGCTTTTCTGCGCCGTGTATTCGGAAAGATGGGCTATCGTGCGATTGTTCATTCTGTCTTCTTGTTTTTTGCTCAAAACTAATACTTCATTTGTTCCAGGAAGCGGCTGCCCAGTTTCTATAGCCATCTGCCACAAATTAGGGAGTAGGAGAAATCCTGAAATTGCATGAGTTGGGACTTGTCTCTTGTTTTTCATGATTTTGGGCGTTTTAGCCTTGTTCGTTTTTCCATGTCGTTGCTTCTCCGTTCTTTCTTCTACGCCGATTCTCCTAGTGATGAGAAAAGCTGTGAATTTGAAGCGGGGTTAAGGATTGAACGCTGTTCTGCTCCATGTATCCGGGAATATGGGCCTTCGTGCGCTCGTCCATTCTCTCATCGCTATTTTTGTTCAGACCTACTTCATGTGTTCTAGAGACTTGTCTATTTCAATTTTAATACGATGCGAGACTACGCAGCGACTTGTTAGTACACGTGAATAGGTCTGAACAAAAATAGCGATGAGAGAATGGACGAGCGCACGAAGGCCCATATTCCCGGATACATGGAGCAGAACAGCGTTCAATCCTCAACCCCGCTTCAAATTCACAGCTTTTCTCATCACTAGGAGAAGCGGGGTAGAAGAAAGAACGGAGAAGCAACGACATGGAAAAACGAACAAGGCTAAGAAGGCCCAAAATCATGAAAAACAAGAGACAAGTCCCAACTCATGCAATTTCCGGATTTCTCCTACTCCCTAATTCGTGGCAGATGGCTATGGAAACTGGGCAACCGCTTCCTGGAACAAATGAAGTATTAGTTTTGAGCAAAAAACAAGAAGACAGAATGAACAATCGCACGATAGCCCATCTTTCCGAATACACGCCGCAGAAAAGCGCTCATTCTTCAACCCCGCTTCGAGTTCGCAGTGCTGCTGATCGAAAAGGGAAGCGGGGTGGAGGATTAAGGCCAAAAAGAGCGAAATCTGGAAGAAAAACCGTTGAGAACGGTCAAAATTCTCCAACTCCCGCCGTTCAAAACGGTGCGGGGCGGCTGCAGCGCATGCAGCACAGTTCTGGAACTGTTCCCGCACAGTTCCCGCACAGTTCCCGCACAGTTTCAGCACAGTGCGAGAACTGTGCGGGAACAGTTCCAGAACATGGGAATCAGTATGAACGCAGCCAAAGGGTGCAATGACTGTGAAATCCGTTCTGTGTTGTCAATTTTTGCTGCACTTTTGAGGGTGCACAAGCAACTGGCCTTTTTATTGAGACCATTGATGTTGTTCATAGATGAATAAATGCACAGCTCTGCATGTCAGACCAGGCCCATGATGATGATCGCATTCAGACTGATTCCGATTGAGCGGAAAAGGGCCGAATTCAATCAGGGTGCGATCTGGATTGTAAGCAGTTATGCCATCACTTTATCGCGCTGGTTCAAGAATAACGTAGATAACCGTGCAAGAATGGGAGGTGCCTGTACATGGCAAATTATGTAAGGAAATGATGCGAGGATGCTACCTTGTATTACACCGGTTGTGGCTCTCTATTCTGCTTTTGGAGGTTCAATGATTGTAATGACAAAACTCACGCCTGGAGGAAGTCTTTTGATTGTTTCCCATATACGGTATTTTTCAGTAGCGCGAATTGATACCAGCTGGATGAAAAAGAATACTGTCCATCGAAACATGACCGGTTGATGTGGTGATTTGCAAATGATTAAGAACTGCTTACCGAGAATCGCCGATAACAACCTAGTTGGAATCTAATACTCGAGCAAACAAACATTAGGTTCTGTAGAGGAGGGGGAGCGAAGACGCTCTCGTATGAAAAGCTATCCCGGAGTACAGTGCATGCTTTTACAGCTTTCCAGATATATAGAAGAAGTCCGTCTCAAGCATTCATCATATGGCAATACAATTTATGGTTAACGGAATAGTTGAAATTGTAGTTATGATCAAGAGCACGTTATTTGCAGGAGATGTGCTGTTTTCTTTTGTGGGCTGAGAGGGAGGCTAGATGGTTCAGAAGAGTTTAACTTCAACGTCAGCCTACACTGCTGCGTCCCCTGTATCATTACTGCGCCATGCACGAGCACCGACACTAAATAATGGAAATTCAAATTTTTCAAAGTTACAAAACTACCAGATGTAATTGCAACTATTAGGGTGTCTTCGGCTATTCACTGAGTTGCTCCTTGCGTATTAAATGCTATGCAAGGAAAAGAGAATCGTTGATTTGCCCCAAACATTCTTCACACCTTGATATTCTCCACACATTGCGACATGCCGATCGTTGCCATTTCCACTCGATATCATGCAGGCTGCAGCATAAATACCGGTGCGTATATCTTTCGGTGCCGAAGGGATACAAGACGGGCTTCACGGTTTTCAAGCACTTGTTTTCGCCAGTTATTATGTAATGCAAGTTTAGAAAATATTAGGCTGTCCCGAAAGTTTTGTCCGTTTTTTCAACCTCTCATAAAAACACGTGGAACGAAGATAGGAAAACGCTCTAAGTACTACCCGACGCATCTTTCCCTCCTCTTTCTAACTGTCATGCAAGTATGCCGATTACCTTTTTGTTCACTGAGATAAACGCCGAAATTCCGAACCCATGGTTTTTACTATGTCCAAGTTTGGCAATTTTTCACAATCTTTATTTATGACTTTCGGAAAAGCTTTGATAGCGATCAGATAGAGTAAACAACGGGCAATGTAATGCAGTTTTTTGGCGCATTCAGCTGGCTTCTCAATATTTTTTAGGATAATTTTTCCAAAAGCCTTCACTTTTGCGAAGTTCCAAAATGCAGAAACGCCTCGAACACCAAAAAACATCGGATTTTGAGGCTTTCAAAAGTCGATTACGATTATTCACTATATTTACTAAGCAACTGAGCGTTTACCGCTTCGAAATATAAGATTGCACATTTCACATGTACAGGCTGGGGCGGAGTCAAATTCAAGAATTACGAAAATTTTATCGCTGAAGGCCCCACAAATCGGAGAGAAATACACTCACTAGAAAGAGGAGGAGAAGCTGCATCGAATAACACCTTAGTTGTGCGCCGTTTCATGATCTCTGGCTTTTGGCATCACCAAAAATGGAATTTGGCAGCATCAGAAAAATAATCCTAAAGAACTTTCAAGGCTAGGTATAGTTGCCGTAAAATGGCATTATATTGCCCTTGGTTTGCTCTATCTAACTGTTACCGGAGCTTTTCCGAAAATCGAAAATGAAAATTGTGAAAAATTGCCAGACTTGGACATAGTAAAAAAAAACCATGGGTTCGAATTTTCGGCTTTTATCACAGTGAACAAAAGAGTAATCGGCATGGGATCACAACAGTTAGAAAAAGGAGGAAAAGATGAGTCAGGTAGTGCTCAAAGCTCTTCTCTATTTTCGTTCCACATGTTTTTATGAGAGGTTGAAAAAATGGACAGAACTTTCGGGACAACCTATTAGGTTGTCAAGAAAATAATGTCCGTTTTTATTTGCTTGCTTTGACAAAGCAACCAGACTCAACCCAACAAAGAGTAAGGGGTACTGTTCGATAGAGCAAAGCAAGCTCTACAAGATGGCACTCAAGTCTTTGCGCCATGCTCGATCCATCGAGAGTTCGAACTCAAAATCTAAAGATTTTCAAATGCCCAAAAAATCGAAAAAAATCAGATCTTCGTCCAAATAATTTCTACGGACCTCCCACTCGCTCACATCAATACTATCAATATCTGATATCCATATGTGTGGTTGCCGTATTTTTTCCTCGACTAGAAACTGAGAAAACGAAAATTTCCCTGATTTTCTCAAAGCAATGCTGAGCCGTTTTTGCATATGTAGTTCTATACTACAAGCCTAGGTAAGCATAACTGTAGGTTTTCAGCCTATTTCGAGCGGTACTTTTCGAGAAATGTCGATTTTAGCACTGAAACTAAGAAGAAAAAATCCAAATTTGATATTTCTCGAAAACTATCGCTCGGAATGGGCTGAAAATCTACAGTTAAACTTATATAGGCTTGTACTATAGAACTACATATGCAAAAACGGCTCAGCATTGCTTTTAGAAAATCAGGGAAATTTTTGTTTTCTCAGTTTCTAGTCAAGGGAAAAATACGGCAATCGTACGTATGGATATCAGATATCGATAGTATTGATGTGAGCGAGTGGGAGGTCCGTAGAAATTATTTGGACGAAGATCTGATCTTTTTCGATTTTTTGGGCATTTGGAAATCTTTAGATTTTGAGTTCGAACTCTCCGTGGATCGAGCGTGGCGCAAAGACATGAGTGCCATCTTGTAGAGCTTGCTTTGCTCTATCGAACAGTACCCCTTACCCTTTGTTGGGTTAAGTCTGGTTGCTTTGTTAAAGCAAGCAAATAAAAACGGACATTATTTTCTTGACAACCTAATAATATATTAGGTAGGTATTAGGTTGTCCGGAAATTAATGCCCGTTTTGAATTTCAACCGCAATAAGTCATACACTTTTCACTTCTAAATAGGTTAAAAAGTACCATTCGATAGAGCAAAGCGAGCTCTACAAGATGGTCATCCTGATTTTGCAAAAGCTTTCATCCACCTCGAGTTTCGAGCCAAAAACTAAAAAGACTCATCAGCCTGAAAAAACAAAAAAATCGTAACTCAGCTCATATAAATCCTACAAAAATTCTTACTTGCTCATGTAAACACTATCTACATAAAACATCTATGTACGCTTTTGCCGTATTTTTTCCTCCGTTAGAAATCAAGAAAACGGAAATTTTCATGCATTTGCCAAAGTGGTGTTCTGCCGTCCTCACATAGGTACTTGTATACTACAGGCTTGTAGAAGTCTAAGCGTAAATTCTCAGCCCTCTACAAGCTTTAGTTCTCGAGAAATTTGAATTTTAGCTCCGACCACCTAACTAGGGAAAGCTATATTCGGTATTTCTCGAGAACTAAAGCTTGTAGAGAGCTGAAAATTTGAGTCTGTACTTCTACATGCATGTGGTATACAGCTACCTATGTGGGGAAGGCACAGCATCACTTTAGCAAATGCATGGAAATTTCCGTTTTCTTGGTTTCTAACAGAGAAAAAAATACGGCAAAGGCGTATATAGATGTTTTATGTGGATAGTGTTTACGTGAGCAAGTAAGAATTTTTGTAGGATTTTCACGAACTGAGTTACGATTTTTTTTTGATTTTTCGGGCTGCTGAGTCTTTTTAGTTTTGGCTCGAAACTCGAGGTGGATGAAAGCTTTTGCAAAAGCAAGATTGCCATCTTGTAGAGCTTGCTTTGCTCTATCGAATGGTACTTTGCAACCTATTTAGAAGTGAAAAGTGTATGACTTATTGCGGTTGAAATTCAATACGGGCATTAAATTCCGGACAACCTAATAAGAAAGTTTCCGGACATTTTCACGCTAAAATTGTTATTTCTCGGGTTGTAATGCATCTACGAACGAGAAAATTTGTAGTTGTACTCTCATATATACGCGGCTTATACCTGTGCAGGTGGGAGGAGCTTAGGGTCAATAGGGGCGGAGTTTGTCACTTTTCGATTATCTCATTGATTAAGCTCAAATTCCATACAGACTTTGCATATATGTATGTGATATACTGACTCATGAGTCAGTATCTTCATAGGATTGCGGAGAATCAACGCGAACCACAGAATTACAGAATCATAGAATCACAGGTAGCTAATGCGTGTGATAGTTGTTATGAGAACAAGGCTTTATCTCTTTGCTTCACAGACATCCTTTGTATTATGTTTATGTATTTGATGTATATGTTTATGTGTTTGCTGTATATAAGCTGTAAGAAATGGCTCACTGTCCTTTTTTTCTTTCTTATTTGTTTAGCCTTTTCTCTACACACTCATTGCACGATAGGTTCTCCGCACTACACCTTCAGTAGGTAGTCACAGTAACGTCAGTTATCATGTAATTGCACTTAGAATAGTTGTAAGATTTAGTTTAGCCCCTTTGCGCATTATTTGTTATTTGTTAGTCTCAATAAAGGTTTAATTACCCAAGTTTGAGGTAACACTCGAACCGACTCGCGCACGTTCTCAAAGTCCCGCGTGGCAAGCTAGAGCGACCAAGTGTCAATTCATGTGAGTTCATGTCTACTATAATTTGCAATATTTGTGAGTGTTACAGTGTTTACGGAAGGTGGAGTTCTGAGCTCGTCGAAATCCTATGGCTTCGAATATTCCGCCTTTATTTTCGAAATCCTATGTCTTCGAATTTTCGCCTTTATTTTCACAGGATTCATTAGTCATGGTTGTGGTTAGTACTTTCTTGTAGTGTTTGCTTTTCTCTATCCAATGATGTACGGCATGCCCTATTTGGTGCTTGCATCGGAGCAAAATCATTGTGTAAATGCAATGTCCGAGAACTTTCTTACCAACCTAATACCTGCTTTAACTTTCTTACCAACCTAGTACCTGCTTTATCCTTTGAATCTCAAAATCATCTTGTCAGCTGAAATGTACTGTATTAGGGCCAGGCATACATCACGCGGTTTCATCGCTTCGCGATCCTCCTAACAAGACAACTGTTACGAGTCCATTGCATGCCGATCAACTTGAAATTTCGGTTGTGGCAGTTTTCCGATTCGTCTAATGGCGAATGTCGCAAACGAAATGCAAAATGATTGGCATGCAACGAACTCGTGACAGTTGTCTGTTGGGAGAATCGCGAGGCGTTGAAATCGCTTCGTGTATGCCCGGCCCTGTACGCAAGCACAACTTTACTAATTTATAGAATATCTGTTTCGTAATCTATTCGTCACAAAGTTATTATAGGTACGCATGCTTTTGCGAACAAAAAAAAAATCATATTCTGCAGAAGAACTTTCTTCTCACAAAACTGTTGCGTGTATGCAGGATTCGGTAAAAAAATCATATTTTGCAGGAAAACTTTCTTCTTACAAAATGCGTCTGGAAAACTTAGCGATGGTACAAAGTGTAGAACTTAACTCCAGAACTTAAAGGCAGTGTCCGGAAAAGCTTGGGCGTTTTGTAATTACAGTGCCATGCGAAAGTGGGCCCGCTCGGACGCGTCATTGAATGCTCAGAATCCCAATTATTTCCTGGTACCATTGGCAAAATCTGTAGCCTTTTTTATCGTGTAATCTTGGGAAAATCCCTTCAATCAGGGAAAAAGCTTTGAAAAGCTTGCTTGCTGTTCATGAAGAAGCATGGAGTGCAATCTTTATTGCAGGGCCGTACTTACTGTGAAGACGCCAGATTTTAACAATTGCTTGATAAGATAGCTTTTCTTTTTCTGAACCGTGATTTGTCCCTGGTTCCAAATATGAAATCGAGAATCCGCAAAAATCCCGAAAATCTCCATTTCGGAGAACTCATAGGCCGGGTTTCCAGAACGGTGATTGGATAAGCGCGCTCAAATGGGCGGGCATGGATGGGGGTCCTCGTGCATCTTCGCTATTCCGAAGCGATTTTGTCGCTTAGACAATCTAGGGGATACCTCCGGCGGGCAAATGGCGCGAGTCTGCCACTTCGCGCTCTGGAGCGCTGCGGAGCCGTGCCATTTCACCGATTTTGGTGCTCCGGGGCTCTCCCAAAAAAGGCGCACCTCCGGGGAAGAGATTTTCGCGTCCCGAAGAAGGGTCCCACTCGTTCACCGTGACGTCACCGTGATGTCATGGTGACGTCACAAGCAGGCGAATGGGACCCCTCATTTGCTCGTCGGAGGTATCCCTTCGACTGTCTGAGCGCTTCCGAAGCGGCATTTTGCGCCGTGACTTGGACATTGGCTTGACATGAGGCCTTACTGTTATGCTGCCAAAAGCTCAACACCCTCAACTTAGGGCGGACGGTGCCTTCAAGGTGGACAGTTTGTATTATACTTGGGGAAATTCGAAATTTTTTTCGAATATTCGAATATTCGAATATCGAATATATTCGAAAATTGAAAATTTCGAATATTCGAATATCGAATAATATTCGAAAATCGAAATTCTCGAATATTCGACTATCGAATATTATTCGAAAATTGAAAATTTCGAATATTCGACTTTCAAATAATATTCGAAAATCGGAAATTTCGAGTATTCGACTATCGAATATTATTCGAAAATGAAAATTTCGAATCGAATAATACTCGAATATCGAATGTCATTCGTTATTCGAATTTCGAATATTATTCGGTTCTCGAATGTTATTCGATTTTCGAAGATCATTCGATTTTCGAATACTGACCGAATGATTTACGTCATTGAGACTGCCTATGAAAGGCCAAAACACTAAGAATAAATTGTTTCATGTAAGTGCTAAGAATGGACACATTCTTATCTTACAATTAACGATGGAAAAACGGTTTAGTCGTGACGTGAGGATACTTAGGAACTTAAAAGCTACTCCTGTGACGGTTGTGAAGAGGTTTTTCGTACTTCAAAGAAGATTATATACCCTCACTGAGAGTTGCGATTGGATATATAGCGGTCGCAACAGTGTGTAGATCTGTAGGCTGACATCAACTTAGAGTATGGGGCGATTTATCAATCGCTTTTTACTGTTGTAAAATTATCGTAAGACTGAAGCAGGTTTCAAAACATCAAGAGCCATTTCCCCAAGAAAAAGAATCAAAAGGGCTGAAAGTTTTGCTTAAGATTTCTAAAGACACTCACTTTATGTAGAATTTGCACTCAACCGTAATGCTTTCTTTCAAAACTTACGCCAGATATCCTGTGTCCCCCAGAAAAGTTCCCTGTGAGTCAGCGTGCGTACGTGGTGCGACGCTGCCTTTCGCTCCTTTTGACACGTTTCTCCTGAGATCTCAACGGAACTTCCAGGTTAACACGTTACGTTCAAAATAGCGAAAGGCAGCGGCATGACGTGGTACCTTTGGGAAATTTGCTGGGAAACAAACGATACACCGTAACAAGTGTTTTGCAACGCCTTTCAAAAATGTGATTGCCATTTGAAAAGCTTAGAAATTCGCGCGTAGTAAAATCAGCACGTAAAAACACTGCTGCATAGATTTTATACCTTTTTGAGAACAATTTTTTTAGATGTCTTATTTTGCAGTTGGTCTATAAGCTGGAGTTTCCTACTGTGATAATACACAATAAGAAAAACATGGGTGATTCGCTTTCTGCTGTATTTATAAGCTGAAGCCATCCCTACTGGATGTTACCCAGAAGTCGGCATAAGACTTTGAGAGGTATTAGCGATCAAACGGTGTGTAGATACTTTTAAGACATCCGGTGTACGCTATGCATATCGATTCTCGAATATTCGGTGCTTATCGAATTTTCGAATAGTCAATTCTTATCGAATTTCCGAATATTCGGTGCTCGGCGAATATTCGAATATTTGATGGACATCGAATAATCGAATGAATGACCCTCGAATATTCGACTATCGAATAATATTCGAAATTCAAGATTTTCGAATATTCGACTTTCGAATAATATTCGAAAATGAAGATTTTCGAATATTCGACTATCGAATATATTCGAAAACTGAAAATTACAAATATTCGACTTTCGAATTTTATTCGAAATCTCAAATTTTCGAATATTCGACTTTTCGAATCATTCGCATTCGAATGATTTATTCGAATGATCGAATATTTATTCGATTCGGTCCCAAGTATAGTTTGTATGCACATTTTATCACTACGCTTATTTTCGATTACATAGTTTCCGCTGTCTCTCAGAACTCGTGTCTATCCATTTCCCTTTCTTCCAGGTTTGTTAGGAGTTCATCACTGGAACTGGCATGAAGTATGTCAGTAAGTCCGGTTTGCAAAGTAGTTCAAGCCAAACCCATATCTGCCAAATCATTACTGAGCGAAATTACGGGTGCTTGCATGAACTGGATAAACGCTGGTTCCGAATCTGCTTTCCTTTTTTGCGCACGACCTTCTGAAAAAAGCTGTAAGCGTTCGGACGTGTTTGTTTGTCCCAAATTTGTTAAGCATTAAGTGGCCTGAAAATAGCGACTGTAAAAAACGTCTAAAAGTGGTTAATCAGTTTTGTATGAAGTATATTCCCTGCAAAGAAGGAAAAAGCCAATGGAAATCCGCGTGTTTTTTTTTGAGGTTCTCCCCTAATTTTAAGCCTCTCAATGATTAAGAAATTTGGACATTCAACGCTCGTAACTTCCTTCGGAGAGTTGTTCTGCAAAAAAAGAAAGGCAGAATTGGAATCAGAGTTTAAAGACTCTTCCAGTGATGTACATGTCGTCTTCAATCACCACTTATGTCAGTACCCTTCATTTTTGAAGCAAGAGTCGATGCTGAAATGGCAAGCATGGAAGGAATTTCTATCCATGATTCCGGTGTGAGAAAGAACAGCCGTCGAAGAAAAAGCTTTGCAGAATGTGGTGCTGCTTGAAACACCATGTGGGATCTAGGGGCGAGCGCACTGAATACGAAGAATAGCCTCCTCAGACATTAAGAAGATTAGAAGACCTCATTGATCTCATTTCATACAAACACCTACTCTGTTCTTCTGTAAGGGTTGACAAACAAATTCGCTAACGCTTTGCTCTAAATTATTTTTCAGAATTCTGTGCTCTGGTAAAGCAAGTTATTTTATTCTCATATTCAGGGGCATCTTTGTAGGAGAAAGAAGACCAGTGTCAATCAGCAACATTCGTTAAGCCGATAATGAAGAATTGCGCAACCGTTCTCCGCCAGGAAATGGGCGCTGCAAGACCCCCTCAGTACCTATAATCAATAGAAATTATGAAAAAGTTGAGGATTAGCTTCTTGAACATTCGCCACACCGTTCAAAATATCGCACTGAAGTATAAGCAATTTTTTTCCAGAGCTCCACCTGGAAGAAATGCTTATAGTTTGCTGCGAAAATTTCCTCCGGAAACACGACAGTGACATACGCATAGCCTAGATCATTCACGTTCTCCCTTCTCCATCAGCGCAATGGCAACGCCAGAGCTTCGTACCACGTTTGCGCGCGTAGGGTACCCATAAATGCATTAACAAACGGAGTTCCGTGCGTGTAGTCCCTACCTACATATCAGAAGGGAGTGCGTCATTGACGCAGTGTATAAATTCATCCTCAAGAATTTGAGGATTATCGTTTCCAGCTGTTGCTGTAATATAAAATCCACTAGAGAATGCGCCGTTTAGCAAAGGCAGTGAATTGTGTGTTAGCAGCAGTTCTCTCCTAGGTTTAGCTGTGTAACTAGTAAAGGCGAGGAAGCTATGATCGTACGGAAGCAATGATAAAATTACAGAGCGCAGCCGCGCTTGGTTGCAGGTGGAATCAAGCAATTTGATGGACGAATGATGAGTTATAAGGGGAGCTTGAACACATCTCTTCGTCGAAATCACACAGCATTCAAAATATTTCTTGTCTTACAAAATCCATCCAATACTATTTTATCAACGTTGTTATCAACGAAGTTGTCCATATAAGAGAAGTGTCCAGAATTTAGCATATTAGTTGCACCATCTACTTTGTCAATGACTCCAAGACTGATTTTCATGTGGTTCTGCAATCTATTTCCTCTCTCATGCTGAAGAAGTTTTTTCTTGCAATTCTAAGCAGTTGTCAACAATTCCAAAATCGCAGCTCTTGAGAATAAGTATAAAACTTTGCTGTTTGAAAATGGTAACGAACAATTTCAGAACCTAGATGCAAAAATTCTGGATCTCATTCGAGGGTATATAATACCAATGCTTCACCTCTGCTTCGCAGAGGTTCGCACTATCCCCTTCTCTACTATCCCCTTCTTCGTGATCGCATAATAATGACTTTGAAACTCACCGCGCGATGCTGAACATAACGAATGAACTGTAAACAACCATCTATTTTTAGAGCTTTTCCATATGAGATCGGTAATTTTGGGAGAAAAAATTTTCCCGCAGAAAAGCAATGCTATTTTATGGATTACTGAATTTATTTTGGCTTTATAGTCGCCATAAAGATAAAGACCACCCTGGGCTACATATTTTTTCAAAAATCCTCTCAATTTTTATAGTAAAAACTTGGCAAATCGACAATTTGCTCAGTTACATCTTTTTGGCGCCAATTTCGTGTAAAAATAGACTTTCTGCTTACTTTTTGAGCTGAAGTCAATGTTTTTTGGATTCACTTGCTAAACAAATCCAAGACTTTGCAAAAAGTCCAATTACCGACCCATTTTGGCAGGCAAAAGTTGCGTGGATCCGTTTGACGCACAGTTTTTGATGGTTCCACTTACTGGATCGGCTTGTGGTTTTGCACAGTTTACCTACACGCTGACTGGATGCTATGGCCAAAATTCTAGATCAAGACGCTGGCTGCAACTCACTATGTGAATTTCGTGACAGACAGACATACACACACAGACAGACAGACGCTTAGCGCTTTATTATAAGTCATGATACTGATATCTGTTAGGTTGGCACGAAAGTTTGCGGACATTGTATTTCGACAAAGTTTTCGTTTCGATGTAAGTACTGAGCGGGGCATCACACCGTTGGATAGAGGAAATTAATCTTTACAAAAATTATGGTAAGCACAAATATTACCAGAGTTTTCTCTGAAAATCCGGAGAAAAATTCTGAAGCACAGGATTTTAACTCAACCTCAATCTTCAACTTATAAATATTACGAGATCCCCATATGCTCCCACTTATGGTATACATATACTTACACCAGCCGAATCTGCCGCGTAGCGGCAGAGAGCGGCTGGTACTTACATACTTACATACCAGTGGCGTACCCAGAATTTCGGCTCGGGGGAGGGGGGCGACAAAAATTTTTTTCTAATGAAGGTGCGTAGCTTATATGTGTTTTTGAACGGCGGCCAAGATTGGTATACAAACAATTTATTGGTTGGCTAACGTTTCGGCGCCAACGCCGTCTTCAGAGCCTGTAATCAAAAAACGTATGTGTGAAGTACTTGCTGGCCCCTCTCGCCGTTACGATTCGAACTGTGTTGAGCACGAGACCAGCAAAGAGCCAGACCATATCTCACCTTATTCGACGTCAGTCGAGTGATCTGACCGCTCGGTGTCAAGCCGTGCAGAATGTGATGGTATGCCTTTGCTCTCTGTGATGTTTATACTTTGACAATCAAAACCGCAGAGGCTTTGATATGGTGATAACTCTTTGATTACGGTAATGCACTCGTCCTTTTTGTTCATTTTGGGATTACGTGACGTAATCCAAAATGCTTCGAGTGTCTTGCGTGGGATAGTTTCTTGTTCGTAGGACAAGATTGTGGCAGCAATATCAAACGGCATATTATCGTGCGACACTCTGCTATGTGCACTTAGGGGAGTGGATGCTTTACGTTTTGTGAGTCCGACTAAGTGCTCTTTGATCCGTAGACACAATGGTCGTCCGGTCTCACCTACATATTCTTCACCGCATACTCGGCAGGTAATAAGATAGACGACCCCGCACTTTAGGCAATCACCTGGTCTTCCAAAGGGACATATCACGCAATTTGGTGTTGAGCAAATATTGTCATATGCGCGATTGCGGATTAGCTGCTTCTTCAGATTGGGAGGAGGAATGTCTACAACTCTTACATATTCTTGCAAGCCCGCTTGATACAAACTCCTCCTAACAGCTTTACTCAAGTCCTCCGTTACGAAAGGTATGCAAAAAGAAACTTTCTGGGTGTCTTTCTCATGCAGTGGGCATCTATTCGAGTTACTACAGCTAGCGGGACCTTTTTGCAGATATCCATTGGATAGTGCGATGTCTTTAGCCAGCTTCAAAGATGCCATACGTTCTTGAGCGCCAGAAGAGACCATTTTAGCTGTTCTGAACATATTATTCAAAATAGACCTTTTCATGTTTCGTGGATGTGCTGAGCAGTAGTGAACTAAGATATTTTTATGGGTAGGCTTTCGGTACCACTTGGTTTTCCAAATTCCGTTGCGTGAATAGACCTCAACATTCAGGAAAGCTAACCAGTTTTGATGAGGTTTTTCGCGAGTGAACTTTATTTTTGGCGATTGCGCATTCAGAATATCGAAATAAGTATCGACTTCCTTTTGGCTCGCACATACAATGTAGCAATCGTCAATAAATCTGCAGTACAAGAGAGGTTTACGCGCTAGCACCGGACTTTCTACTTTCGACATAAAGACTATCGCCACTATGGGTGCCAATCTTTGTCCCATGGATAAACCTCTAATTTGCTTGAAGTACTGGCCAGACCAACGGAATATGGAGCAGTTTAAGCACTCATTCAGCAACGTCATCACCTGTCTTATGTTAAAGCCATACATATTAAGCGAGCTGTGGTATTCGCATAAAAGTTCGTATACTGCTTGCATAGCATCCGTATTGGAAACGTTGGTGTAGAGTGAAACGACATCGAAAGACTCCATACTACATTCACCTTCTAGTTTTGCGTTATGCAGCCGCTCAAGAAACATGTTTGTATTCGAAAGATGCGCGGGAATGTATCTGAGAAGCTGAGACAATATCACATTCAGCAACCATGAAACTTTGTCATTCGGTCCACCTACGCAGCTTATAATTGGTCTAACCTTGTAATCCAGCGGATTGTTAGAGGAGAGAGACGAAGGAGGAATTTTGTGCGTTTTGATTAAGACATATAGCACAGGGCAGATGGGAAGATCACACTTAAGTCGCGAGACAATAGGCTTAGATAATCCGACGTCTTTCGCGGTGTTTACCCATACCCTATTCAAGCGCCTGTACTGTTTCGTAAACTCTTTTTCCGATGATGGTTGGTACAGACTGTCATCGCTTAGGTGAAGTTTGATTATCGCGGCATCTAAATCACGGCTTATAATGGTAAATTCGCCTCCTTTATCGGAAATAGAAATCTTGATTTCACCGTTTACGCACATGCTTCGTAATTCACGGAGACCTTGATACTGGCCGGGAGTGAGATTACGAGGTAAACGTTTCTGAGAGTACCGTGTAAGAATGCCGAAAAGCGATGTTGTAAAGAGGCGAAACTTCGTATCTATAACTGCGTTAGGCTCTTGAGGCTTGTACACAAGTGAAGGGAATGGTATAACGGGTAATCTTGTGTCCCTGGTATCTATAATTTGTTGCCTATCTGAATCCTCACATTCTTGTTTTGCTCTCAGTCGCAGGCGGTCATGTAAAGTTTGTAAACTGCCAACAATCTTGCGAACTACCCTGGGACCCACAATTTGAGTAGGTGAAAAGCTAGGTCCCAAATTCAAGACAGACAAGGCGTTTTCAGAAAGAGATGCATTACCGAGAACTGATACTCGTGGAGCAAGAAGACTGTTCTGCATTGCTTGAGAAGTTTGGTCAGGATCTAGACAATTACTTCGACTGAACGTACCATATGGTTGCAATCTCTGCTGTCTTTGCTCTAACAGCCCATCGAACTTCTTCTGAAGTCTCAGCTTAGTACTAGTTCGAATAGTATCACATATGGTTTTTGATTTGTTCACAATCCTCTTCCAAACGGCGGTTGGTACCAAACGCTCGCAACAGTTTTCCTTATACAAGCACTTTTTTAGCACAGAAAACATATGATCTCTTTTGGTTTTCGTAGCTATACGTAGGATGTGAAGTGCGTAGCGTTAGCCACGCACTCCGAAAAATTTTTTGAGGTGTTTCTCAAAATTTTTGGGGGTCCCCGACCTCTAAGAAAAAATTTTTTATAAGGCTAAAATGAATTTTTAAAAAATTTTAAAATTTATTTTAATTATTTACAAGTACAAACAAGTCACTTGCGCATTTTTATAACTCATGTAAGTAACTTATAAAAATTTCGCGACCCGTTTTCGGGGGGGGGGCCCCCGCCCCCCCCCCCCCCCTTCCCCTCCCCTCGGTACGCCACTGTTACATACTTATAGGCTGCTGCATGACGAAGGCGCAATATCTTCGGGCGCGAATGTGCTTTATTAGCCGCAGAGCACATGAGGTGCGGGATCTGCAACGGTGACGATACGCTCGCGTTGCGTTCGCGCCTGCTCAACTAATATCGCCATTGCGCCTTCGTCATGCAGCAGCCTTTACAAGCGCAGTTTGCCTAGAATATGAGCTTGAACAAGGAAGACGAGGTAAATGGAAGTAGCAAACTCCGCACCTCATAATCTTAAGCTCCTCCCACTTGCGTATATCAGCTACATGCGAGAGAGAGAGAGTACAGCTACGCTTTCGTACGCAGCGCATGCCTTCAGTACGCTCTTCATCCCAGCCTCTAGTGGTTTGTATGCTTTTTCTATCTTTACTGACTTTGTTCTTCCTGTAATTTCTTTATTTTAGGGTTAAACGACCCACGACGGCTGATGTTGAAAAGCTTTTACAAGCCTTAGAGGTCTTGAGGAGCATCGATCCCAAAAAGTCCTGGTTTTTTTCCTCGGTAGTGAAGATTGGCTGCATTTTGGGGTGAGAGCTATCTGCAAGGTTTCTATCACGGACCTAGCATATTTCTCCGACTCAGTTTGTTTTTGTATAAGTGTTTCTAGTTCCTTCAATGCGACATTGTAGCTTCTGCTTGTACAATAACGCCCTCGAGCTTACACTTCTCACGTTTATTATGATTACCGAAGGAAAACGTTTTAGAAATGATCCTCTCCCTGAAGCTTCTGTGATTTTTACCCGTCACTATTAGTATCATACAATTATCCATGAGATTGACTAGAAACTAAATGTTAGTGAAAGTTGTGAAAGTTCTCTTTTGCTTCGGCTTTTCTCGAGCTGAGATTAGAGGGTCTCCACTCCTTATTTCTCTCCTATCTACACGTAAATGTTTTTTTTTGATCGCAAGTGAGATGATAAGCGCCAACAGAGCGCGCGTTGACGCGCGATGCTATGCGCCGCGGAGGTTCCTATGGGAAGCTGGACGGGCCCCCACTATATAATGCAGGATGTCCCAGAAGTATGCACAAACTTCTTAATTGTGATTGATTCTCTTACCACGCAGTTTTCTGCTTAGCTTTGACCACCGTTCATCAGATAAGGCCTCAATTGGGATTCAAGGTACTATTCGACCATACACTATAAAATTTTGCAAATTGCAAATTTTGCAATGCTACATAGAAACAACTACATAGAAACAAGGTGCAATTTTGCACCTTGCTTCTATGTAGATTTTGAAATATCTTTCGTCTGAAAAATTTTTTAGGTGCAAATAATTTGTGCATGGGTACGGCTACCTACTTTTTCTCTAGGTTTTGGGGTTATGAGCCTTCGAAAATTTTTGGAGCATCTCAAATTTTTTTTTGCACAGAGCGCGTTGCCTTTTTCTTCGCTTTATGCCTCCCTCCTCTAACAAAATTTTTCCTACATTGCTGCATACCTACCCTGGGCACAACCAAAGGGAGTTCCCACGCAGGTTGGGTAACCTTTTCGTAAGTCATGTCAAGCCAATACTGTTTAACAAGTTTTAGCGAAATCTGGGACCTCTACTTGGCTTACTTATATGAAGTTTCGAACATGCTTATTTGCTTTGAAAGTAAGTTACCCACGATTTCACGCCTCCATTAAGCGACGAATCCACTTTAGTGAATGAGTTGGTGGCTGTGATTCATAGAGACATCAAGAATTACCTTTCTTAAGCAAAGAATTCAGTTTCACCAAGAAGAATGGGGAGGACGAGACATTCATTAAGTTGCTCTAAAAGTTCTTGTTTTAAAACTCGAACAAAGTATCGCAACTGTGTAATTTTTAAACAGTATCTAAGCTTAGACGCATACCTTTATCCTGCCATTCAATGGAAATCAGTCCAAATTTCAGAAAAACCTACTGGCCTCACGAAAAAAATAACGACTAGTTTGCGTTTTTGCAGATTTGGTGTTGTATGAATGATGTTTATTTATTTATTTCATACACACATAGGCGTGCTCTCATAAATCCAACAAAAAACCGCGTGATGAGGTATAAATACAAACATAAAGCTAGAGAATTGGAAACAAAGTAGATGAAAAGCAACAAAGTAATTTTTGTTGGCACGGTTGCCATTTAGGGCCGCATTCACTAAAATCCCCGCGGGGAGGGGATCGCCGCTTAAAATAAAGCTTCATATCCTGAGGCTCCAGATATCTGGATTTCACGTTGTGTACGTAATCATAAGTACTCCTGCTATCCTTCACCATGAACACATTAAACAGCAGCGAGAAGCTGTACAAGCCGCAGTTTGCAGCATTTGTATGATCCCTGATGATCCCCGGCGCTTTTCTTTGAAGTCATTTTTCTTTCTCCAAAGTTAACGAAAAGTTTCCAGAGTTGTGCAGATCATCCAACCTAACACTGCTTAGCATGTTGCTGATAAGAACAAGTGATGTATCGGAGTCATGGAATTTGCGATGAACCACAAGTCGAAAGTTATGGTTTATCGAAAAATTCGATTTTTCAAGAACTCATTTGTTCTCATCAGTAACATGCTTAGCACTGTGCCAGTATAAGCCAGCACGAGGTTTGGGCGAAAGGAAGTTTGAATTATGCCGAAGTTTCAACAAGAGAGGACGAAAAACTTACTGATCAATGTGCTTAGCACTGTTGTAATAGATAGTTAGTACAACTTTAAAAGGTTTTCGTTGACTTCAAAGAAAGAAAAATGACTTTGAAGAAAAGCGCCGAGGATCGTCAGGGATCATACAAAAAGCTGGAAAATGCGGCTTGTACAGCTTCTCGCTCCTGTTCAATATGTTCGAGGTGAAGGATAGTAGGAATACTTGCGGACAGGTAGCAGCGTGAAATCTAGATATCTGGAGCTTCAGAATATGAAGCTTTCTTCTGAGCTGCGATCCCCTCCCCAGCCGAGTTGTTAGTGCATGCGGCCCTTAAGCTCAAACAAATACATGACACCAGTGATAAGCCAAAATGACACACACCCACATATAGAAATTCCATAAGCAATGAATTGCGGCACAACCTACCCTAGCTTGCCACCAGACGTATAGTTGACAAGCAGCACGGACAGGGTGAAGGCCAGGCAAACGCATACACCGGCAGTCCCCGCTGGCATATCCAAACGGGTGCAGTTGTACGGGCCAATAGGGGGCCACCAGCGCACCCGCTCTGGCAAAAAAGGGCAAGGTCATGTTACAAATACGAGTTTTCACAGGATGGGTGATGTGAACGGAAGTATAGAAGTTTAACGCGAGCATGTCATTCAAGTTTACTAGTTAACCGAAACAGACTAAAACGGTAACCGAGCGCTAGTCGAATTGAAGGTGCCACGCAGGCTCTACCATTCAATCATGATGTAGAAGAAAATGAAAAGGGATAGTGGCGCCCTTACAGTTTGTCATGACCATCGCGAAGTAGAAAACAAGAAGAAATGTCTTAACAAAATCAAAATGCAGGAAGGATAGAGAAGAGATTCAGGGAAGGACGCAAGAAAGTATTCGGTAATGGAGTAGGGCACTGTCATCTGACGTCCACTATCTGCAGTAGTTAAGTACATCAATTTTGGACAGTGCTTTTCTGAAGTGAGAATTTTTTGTTGTAGAAGTGCAGAGGTTAGACTCTCAATCTATTTGGGCGTTCTGAAAGCAAGTGCTCGACCTACGCAAACGATGGGATGTAGGTAATTTAGGGTAGCGAAAAGCGGCGCAGGAGCGCCTTCCGTAAACACAACGAAAGCACCAGAAACTGGAGGGTTTTAGGAGGAGGTCGTCTTTGGAAATTCTGAATGCCGAAACGAGATCTGTTTGAACTCTTCTGTAGTACGACGAGTACTATATAGAGGAAGAGTGTGAGATAGTTTTGATCAGTGAAGGCACAATAGTAAAGTATTCTAGCAAATGTTTTTTGCAGGTTTTCAATTTTTGCTATATCTTTGAAGCAGTGGCGGTCCCAAGATTTCGGATCGGTGGAGGGGGGGGGGCGGCATAATTTTTTTCCGAATGAAGGAGCGTGGCATCAGCCATGCACTCCGAAAAAATTTCTGGTGTGCTTCTCAAAATTTTTGCGTGTTCATAACCCCTAAAATCTTGAAAAGGGGGTGTGGCGTTAGCCACGCCTCCGAAAAATTTTCTCAAGACTGATTTGAACTTTTAAAAAATTATTTCTGAAAGTACTCACAGCTTAATTGCTAAGGAATTTAGAATCCTTTAAATTTGTCAAGCTCAGATTTCTTCATCAAAATTTGGATGCAAGAAACTGCAAATGCTGTTGCAAAGCGGGAATAATTGACTGCTTATAGAACTTGCCGGTGTTCCATGCGTTTTAAAGAGTGATTATGAAAGCGGAACTGAAAACTTGGTATTGTTCAAGCAGCTATGAGCAGACGAGCAGCTGCAGCCTAATTATGCCAGCTGCGCATATCGCAGATCTTGCTAATTATTAGAAAGTTTAGAGTCGAATGTGAGCAGAATTTTACGACTTTAAGTAAAGAGGTACATTTTCTGTCTTTTTCAATCAAACTATATATGGGCACTGTTTAAGCAGAAATTGCATGTTAGGCAATCTAGCATACAGCGGCAGGACGCAACTGCAGATCTGCCGGCGTCTCTCTTTCGAAACTCACTTCCTTTCTCTTTTACTGTTTTCTGTTCCTCCTAAGCACTTACCCTGTCGGACGCAATGACCTGCTTTTTTTTCTGAGTGCAATGACTCACTTCTAGGTCTAATAGCAAAAGTTTGTTGGGAATGAACAAGATAGGTGTCTTTTTTCATCTTAACACGAGCGCAACTTTTTTGTGATAAACGAGTACAAAGAGAAATTTGTTTATATTTATTTATCTATTTATTTCTCTGTTTTTATTGTAGTGTAGTATGTAATAGGAGCACAGAGTGATTATTTTTCAATCGAACAAACAAAATCAATTCAATCACTGCTGATACTTGAGCTTTTGTGTTCTGCGGTACTTGAGCGCGATGCCTGAACTTCAGCTGAATGGCCCGCAACAGTTCTTTTCTTCTTCTTTAACTTGACAACTACGACAATGACCAGCAAAATTATAATGATGCCCGAAACAACTAGTACCGCTATTATCAGCGGTGACAACCTAAAGTGGCTATTTCCAAGAAAAGTACGATTATAGCAAGCAGAGGTCAGAACGAACCCTCCTGATGAGGACGATTTTGCAGAAGAGCTGGTTGTGCTCGTAGATGTTGTAGTTGTGGTCGTTGTTGCTGAATCATGAACAAAAGTAATTGTAAAAGACTGATTTTCTACAAAATCGTTGCAGTATGAAAGCAATAACCAAAAAGAGGCATCCGAGTCTTTCGTAGAATTTTTTATGCGGCAACTTTGTTGGTCAGAGCTCACACACTTGTCGCAACTGTTTTCTGCTTTGGCACAGATGCCTCGAAATTTTAATGCTGGCACAAAGCTTGCAAGATTCCAGAAGGTTTCTGATAGAAAAATCGTTTTGCAATTTATTTTCCATAATTTGCTCATAAACATGTAATGTAACATATCCCTGTATCAAAGCTCCTTGTAGAAAGCGAGCTACACTTTTCCGTCAACTGTAGTAAGTGAGAAAGCTCAGCCGAATGGCGCAAGAGACTTGGTGTGAAAGACGTGAGATGAAAGCGTTGGTCGTCCCAGGATCGGTCCAGGAGAGGGGACAAAACTTTTTTCCGAATGGAGATGCGCGCCGATAACCACCCACTTGGAAATTTTTTGTGATGCTTTTAAGATTTTTGCACGCCCACCACCCCGAAATTCTAGAAGAACGGCATGTTCGAAAATTTTTCACAAGGCTAATAAAAAAAATTGAAAACTCTTACTTACAAGCATGAACAGATTACTTGCACATTTTTATAACTCATAAAGTTCCAAAATCTTGCGAATTCTCGGGAACGGGGGGGGGGGGACTACGGTCCGCCATTTGTTCAACTAATGTACTTATTCGGTTTTGAGTTGATATTGAGCGTCTCATCCATTTGTTCTGCTCTTGTCGCACTGCTTCTCATCTTCGTCAGCATCCGCAACACTAAGGAGCTTATGAGCAAATAGAAAGAAGCAATATTGCGCCGTTGTATAGCCCAGTAGTAGGCGACAATCAGGCGCGAAGGAATTGTTACGCCTTCAATGCCGGCAAATTGCGCGTGCAAAATGACCGTGAAGCGCACACGTTTTCTTCCTAGCATTCTTTAAATATTGTCGCCAAATTTCGGCACTGCAGGAAAACTCGTCACATTGTAAGTTCCATTTCTTCAGCAAGTAAAAATTAAATGGGGCAGTAAAAATATGGATCAACCGCGCGGACAGCTAGCATAAGCTGTAATGTATACAGCCGGGTAGTTTATCCCAGATGTGCGCACATGGAACCCCCCCCCCCCCTCCCCCCCCCACCCTCCCCCTTATGCGAGTGTCAAACAAGCAAGCAGGGAGAAGCAAGTTTATTCTAACAAAAGGATTGTGGATCTTTACCAATTTTCTTCCTTTTCCAAAAGGAAGAAGATTGGTAAAGAAGTTTTGTTTGAAAGAGACCGTCTTGCTTCATTTTCGAATTTGCGAAATACAATGTGCAAAGTGAATTGTACTCATTCTGATAGGCCTCACGCAAAGCGCGGAAGTGTTTCCTGCCCATCACTCCCCTTTTCTCATGCGCTTTCATCTTCATTTTCATTCTGCTGTCTCGCCCAACCATGAACTACCTATTCACTGGAGCAACAGCGTTGCCCTCCGAACCCAGCGCTGACGACCTATACGAAATATTCATGAGGAGTGACTGACTCTAAATGCGTTTTCATCGGTCGAACACAATCAAGTTTTCTACAAGCAGCTTGTCACATTGTGGAGGATATGCGGAGATCATGCTTCGCGATTCATATCACTAACCTTATCAGCTTTTCAGCCGCAGTGGCGAGAAAAATACAACGACAACTGTCAGACGGCTATAGCTAGAGTCTGACCCCTTTCCTGCTTGAGATTGCATACTGAGTTGCTGGCACAGTTGCAGCGCCGTACCAGAGCCGTGCTAGCGCAGTGCAGCACCGCGCAAACGGTATACCGCGGAATTCTTGGGGGTTTTTCAATACGCGATGCGCCTATCTGACCAACAACTTCAGAACTTGCTTTTTCGCCGAATTGAGTTATTCTTCTCTTCAGTCTACTTTTTCATTCATTTCTTATCTTATAACATGTTGAGAGAAATTAGTTTTTCATTTCTTGACATATTAGAATTTTCTGAGAATTAGACATAATGTTATCATGAGCTACCGCCCAATTTATTCAAAATTTCCATTTCTAGTTTCTGGAATAGCTTCAATTACTATTGGACAGAGTGAACAGAATGCAAGACGATGCAGCTTTTTGGCATTCATAACTGATTTTTGAAATCTTCGAAATGAATTATTTTTGATGTTATCATATTCTATATTTGATCAACCCAGTCTTATAGAACACTGAACAGCTAGCAACTAGAGTAACATTCAATGCAATTTTCTCCTCCTTCTGGCAAGTGTTTTCACTCCCTGATTCGTGAGGGTTGCGGGGATAAAATTATCGTTTTTAGTTCCCAAACGCACCCCATGCTGTAATCGGAAAAGTCGATACTCAATATTCCGAAGCGGAAAACACTCATTTGTTTTGTTAACTCAACGTTCAATTATGAACGACTTTTAGAAGTTTCAAATTCTGACGGTTTGTTGGTGCTTGAAGCGTTTGTGTATTTCACGAGTTCGCGAAAATGAAGATGGAAAACTTTTTTTTTGACGAGGCCCAAAAAAATCATTGCATTGCATTTGAATTCTACTCTATCTGAACAGCACCAAAGCTCTCTGAAAGTTAGAAATGGAATTTTGGAAAATAACTAAAGTAAGGGTAGGTAAAACCATGGGTGGAGATTCTGGCAGTTATTCGAGCGACCATCAAAGAAGAAGCGCCAATGCTAGAAAGAGAAAGGAATCGTACATCGAACAATATATAAAGCTGTCTGCTGTCTATCTTTATTTTGCACGGCAGGAAGATTAGCCTAGGACTAACTTTTATCAGCTTTTGACGGGCGAAGCACTTTTGAGGCGGCAACAGTGAAGCACCAACAGAAGCGCATTCCAAATTTATGTTCTTTTGCAAGAACGTCAGCACGACAGCGTTTATCTGGTCAATAACTTGATTAGTAGGTGACTGCTTTCGAATAATAAATTGCAATCACCAAATAGCGACCTTACGGCTTAACTTCGATGATCTCTAAAATCAGACCACTTTTTAGCGACATTGGTTTGCTGGTATATACGATCGCGTTATGTTCAGGGCCCTGCACGAGATGGGCAAATGACAAGCTGGAAATCGTTTTGGGGCCAAAAAGCAAAGGGTATATCGTTTTTGCGGGATCCGGGACGGAGCCCCGGAAGAAGATTCCAAGTGCTAGCAAAAGAAGGTTTAATCATGCTTACCTTATACATCTAATTCATCGGAAAATAGTTTTCATAAACCTCAACGCACAGCAGACTTCGCGTGCACTATGCCGCGTTGCCGCTAATTGCCGCGTGCGCGACGTCGCATGAGCGATGCCGTTGAACAGCATGATTACATGATCAGTTCTCAATGCAGGTGCAATGATATAGCACCAAATTATGTAAGCAAACAAAGAGAGGCTAGTAGAAACAAAGCATGGAATGTTATGAAAAACTTATGTGAATGGGAGGTGTAATAAGCATTTTTCCAAAAATTTCGCAAAACTGGTAAATGAAGATGTGAATTCAAATGGCTCGTTTGTAGGCACAGATGACCATACGGTATGAAACTTGATAGTTACATGAACACTGGCCTGCAGGTCTTATCTTAGAAGTTTCATTGAAAAATTATGTGAATGAAGGTTGTGGCAAGCTTTTTTCTGAAAATTTCCCACTATCAAGAAAATGGAAAAATGGCTCGTTTGCAGCGCAGAGAAAACGAAATCGCGCGAGACTTGGGTGTATACGCGCAGTAGGACTAAGGAACAATGTATGAAAAATTATGAAAAACTTATGTGAATGAAGAGTGTGCTACCTGAGGTGAGCATTTCAATTCTCACAATTTTTTCAAAATTTTTACATAAATCTGTTGTTCACCTAAAGTTTACTATATGGTGAGATTTTGGTTCCGAAACTCCTCCTCTTGTCTTTGTTAGAGCCCAAAATCGCATCAGCAGCCTAGCTTTCTAAGATGGAAAGCGCGCCCCAGTCAATCGATACGCGCGGGAACGGCGTCTCTTAGTCCTATGACTGCGTTCCTTTGATATTTTTTCATTCCTTCATTATTTACCTTGCTTCTTCTACTTCCTGTTTCCTATCTTGATACAGATGAGGAGTAATCAGAGGAATTTGAGCATTGCGCTTTTGAGCGCTTTTAGGCGAAGTGCGGAAGGTGCTCTCGTTCCACAAGCACAAAGCGTCATTTTTGGGCTCAAGGGGGTATTCGTAAAAACTAGTGCGGTCAAAGGGGAATTCGTTCTGGAAAACCCCGTCTGCCCACCTCGTGCCGGGCCCTGGTTATGTTGCATACATATAGTTCCGACTGCAGGTAATCGCCTTTATTGCCGTAGGCTGAACGCCCGCGAGCGTGCAAGTCCAGCTCAGTGCCCAACAGAGAGCGGCAAATGAACCGTGAAACGAACAAACCTTTGCCACTTTGATTTTTACGATTTCTCCCAAGAAATGCGCATCTTTATTTAGAGCGCGTTTTCTTCCTTGAGGGCCCGCGACTGTTCGCTATCTCGGGCTGGGGAACGAACTTACTTACCCCGAAAGGCTTGCCGCTACGCAAGCCTTTCGGGTAATGTAAGTCCCCCCCCCCCAACCTTCCGAGCTCTGGTGAAAGAAAGAGGATGAGTTTGAAACCAAATTTGTACTATTTAGTAAGCATTAGACCTTAAACATTAGTGTGTAAACTTACTTAGGAATTATGAAAAACTTATGTGGACTAATTCTGCCAAGTGAATTAAAGTAATTTGGAAAAAAAGGTGAGTACTATTACTTTGGAATATTCGAGAATTTTTTCGAATAATCGAATAACCGAATATATTCGAATCTCGAAAATATCGAATAATCGAATTTCGAATATTTTCAAAAACAAAAAGCGTCGATTATTCGAATATCGAATATATTCAAAAAAAACAATGTCGAATAATCGAATATCGAATATTTTCGAAATATGAAAATCGTCGAGTAATCAAATATCGAATATACTCGAAATGAAAAAAATCCGAATAAACGAATATTTTGCACCGATTATGTCGAATATTCAAACAAATTTTGATCGAATTAGCACACTGAAGGACTCCATGCAGTTGGCAACTTGGACAACAAACGATGGTTGCTGCTATAGTAGTCAAAATTGTGACGCTGCCATTTAGTTATTCGATTACACGAAATTGTCAAATAATCGAATAACTTCTGAAAATAAATATTCGAATATTCGAATATTTTCGAAATCAGAATTATCGAATAATTGAATAATCGAATAAATTCGAAATTGACAGATTTCGAATAACCGAATATCGAATATATTCGAGATTTTGAAACTTTCGAATAATCGAATTTCGAATAAAATTTATTCGAATACTTTATTCGAATACTCGAATATTTATTCGATTTGGTCCAAAGTGGGTACGCTCTTCATTCCCATAAGTTTTTATGTCTTTCGTTGTTCTTATTCATCAGGCGCATATAAAGTCGTTTGGGGACATGTCGTTTTGGTGCGTGCAGTCATTTTTCCCAGCAGTGAGAAACTTTCAGAGACAACCTTATCGCTCTCTTTAACATACAATTTCAACCACAGCTGCTGCTACCCTTGGCCTTCGTCTCAGACCTGCCACGTGTGGTTAACATATTGGCAACGTCGGCAACAACATGTTTGTAACATGCAACAACAGGTTGGTAGAACATTTTGGCTATTAGCCTTAACGCCGACGTTGCCGATCTGACCAGGGAAGACACTTTGGTCGAAGTGACCATATGGAAAGTGTTGCATTTGGATAGACAGCCCTTCAAACGCTGACCTCAAAACTGCTTTCGCTATCTGGGGAGCGTCTCTCTAAAAGGAGTTATGGCCTTGGTTCTCCTCAAAAGCGGCCTTCTCTTTATCAAGCCGCGACAAGGCATTTACTCTGCGGCGGCGTGGTGTAGTAGTAAATAGCTGCGGTTTACAGGTGAAAGAACAGGGTCCGAGTCCTGTTTTTGCCAAGCTGTCTTGCATTTTTCTAAAGTTATTGCTTGCCTTTGAAAATGCCACATGTGGACAGTTTTATCTATGACTAGCTGGCTTTCCCGGCTCCGCCAAGCCTTTCAAAACACTATGACAAAGATTCCACCACTATTCATGTACAACCTTTCTCTGCGCTCACATCTACATGCCAATTGCCTATTCCCGCTGTGTTAGTAATCAGCATGCTCGATTATCCCCTGTGCCAAATCCCAGTCCCGTAGCTCAAACTTTGCAAAAAAATCGTAAAATCGATAAAAGCAGCGAATAATTCAACCTAATTTGTATTCGTAAACAGCATGCTCGACTACCCTCTCCCAACCCCGTGCCAACTCCCAGCCCTATAGCTCAAACTTTGCAAAAAATCGATAAAAATCAATAAAATCGATATCGATCAACGACGAAAAGTAGCCTATGACACCTGCCCGGCCCCGAAGTGTATGTGTGCGAAATTTGCTCCGGATCGATTCAGAAATGGAATTTTCTATTCGAAACATACGTACAGACAGACACTCAGACAATTGCATCGGAAAGTTCGCGGCCTCAAACTTACATGGCGCCCCGTGGCCCTTGACTTTTCAGAACCGCACGCCGCGGCCCATGTATATTTTACCTGGAACGCCGCGGCTAAAGTTGCAATTGAGAAAAGATTTTCGGGAGGTTCGCGGCCCAACCGCCTCATTCGGGGACCGTGGGCCTTATCAAAGCCCGCACTTCTTACATGCTGTAGGTCAAGGCGCAACCTGCGATAGGGCTACCCTAAGCATTTATGACGCTGGATATCGCTACTTGGATCTGGTCCTATCTGACAGATTTGAGTTCTTATGCTTACGAAATAAACTTCAGCAGTCGGATGACTGCTATCGGCGACACTAGGTGATGTCGACAGATGAGCTAACAAGTTGCTCAATTTGCACTTAAAGGCAGTGTCCGGGCAAAAAGTCGATTTTGAGATTTTGTGCTTACTTGGGCCTATTCGCTACGCTGAATCCAAAAATGCACATTGTAGAGCGCGAAAATGGCAAAAAACGGCTCTAACACAGGAGGGATTTGAGCAGGTGGGCGGGGTCCTCCTCACTGCGAATTCACGTTCCCGGCTTCCGGAGCGACCTTCTCGCTTCCGCTTTCAAGTCAATCATTCGCACTTGACCGATAGCGATGACAGGACGGCTAGCGGAATCGAGAAAATCGTTCCGGGAGCTGGGAGCCTGAAATCGCAGTGGGGAAAGCCCCGCCCACCTGCTGATTTCCCTCCTATGTTAGAGCCCTTTTTCGCCGTTTTCGCGCTTTCCAATGTGGGTTTTCGGATTCAGCATGGCGAACAGGCCCGTATAAGCACAAAATCTCAAAATGGAGTTTTTCCCCGGACACTGCCTTTAAGTCGTCATCTTGAAAGACAGACTAATAATTCTTCATTTTCCCAAGCCTTGCAAGCATGCTGATCGGGTCAACTATAGGCGCTTAACGGGCACTTACAGGATGCGCCGCGTCACTTATCAGGTCTAACATGGGTCTACCGGGCAGCTCGCGGCATGGATGATTGGTGGTCGAGCAAGCTTCCGCGAACTTCCCGATGCGATTGTCTGAGCATACAGACAGACATACATCCAGACAAACAGACATTTAGCTTTATAAATAAGATATTCATAATTCTTGCGCGCTGGTAATCCAAAATGCACCTATTCTTAACATTTATGAAATCGGCAAAAGATAGGCTTTCAAATTTTATGCCTTTTTTGAACATTTCTAGGACAGCTTCTTATTTGTAGCTAAAGAAGCGTTCCACAGTTGGCCAAATTCAAAAACTAATCACTTGTAGCGAGATTCACGATAATTTGTCCGCAATTCAGAGGTAAGCAACAATTTTAGAAAAATGCAAAACTGTTGAGCGACAACAGGACTCGAACCCTGCTCACTCATCTGTAAACCGCAGGCACTCACCACACCGCCGCAACGGAAATGCCTTGCCGCGCCTTGATAAAGAGAAGGCCGCTTTTGGGAGAGCAAAGGCTCGTAACTCCTTTTAGAAACGCTCCGCAGATAGCGAAAGCAGTTTTGAGATCAGCGTTCGAAGACCTGTCTATCCATATGCATCACTTTCCATGGCCACTTTGACCAAAATGTCTTCCGTGGTGAGACGCATACCAAGGGTAGCAGCAACTGTGGAGACAATATGTAACTGGATCATCTCTTCTCTATTCGGTAGAAAGAAACTCGTTTTTCCAGGCGTCTGCGCGATCGTGTTTCAGCATGTCAGTTGTGAACAGTTGGTCATCACGAGACCGGACATGTTTGAGGAGTACGTAGTGCATATGAACATATTTATACAATGTCCTCTTTGCATTTTCATGAAAAACCTTTTCCAGCGTTATATTAGCCACCCTCGTCCCGGGCCTGAGGCGACTGCCGAGGTGGTCGGCGAGCTACGCTTGCATTGCATATGAATCACAGCGCCAACATCTCCGTATGCCGGACCCCCGGGTGTTCCATCCAGGTCTTGGTATAGATGGCTTACGGGGCAAGGGGGATGTCGTTTACGAAAAGCTCAGCCCCCTCCCCTCCTCCCCCACAATCACTTTCCCATCCTCATGACGACCTTCGTCTTCTACTAGCTCATTTTCCCGGTCTACGGGGTACTTCAGCTGATGCTTGCTCCAGCCCCCCCCCCCTCCCATCCACCGCGCCTCCCCTTCCCACCTAGCCATTACGATGCGCTGCAAGGGTCTTCTGTATCAAAGTAACTCACCCGCAGTAGGCTCGCCTTGAATCAACGCATTCTTCCTACCGCGAAAATCGAATGAACTCTACTGCTATTGTTTACACGAAAATCACGGAAATGACTTGTTGGCAGATGACGAAAACTCATTCTTACGCTAAAAATCAATAAATCAATAGAATGGTGCAGCTAATCGCCGCAAAAAGTAGCGCTGAACCACCTCCGGGGCCGAGTACATTTGTGTGCAAAGTTCTAGCTCAATCGAGTCATTAGCGGGCGTTTCTATAACGAACGAACAAATAAACGAACACACTTACAAATTTTGAATTATATATCAAGATGCTTCATAATTAATGCACGTTTTCTCAACTTCCACTTCTAATGAAGATAATTCTTTTCCGAAACAATTTTTTTGCTTGCATCAAAAACTGTTGTAAACACCAAACCTCAAGCTATCTATATATATATAAAACTCAATGTCTGTGAGGATGTTCGTTTAGTTGTTCGTTCGTTATAGAAACGCGCGCCACTGAACCGATCCGGCTGAAACTTCGCACACGTATGTTTTCGGCGGTGGTTTAAAGCTACTTTTCGCGGCGATTCGCCGAGCCATTCTATCGATTTATTGATTTGTTTACTCAAACCTAAGAAAATGAAGGGCCATCATGACAACCGATCATTTTTACATATAAGCATGTAAACAGGGGCGGTAAAGTTCATTCTAATCTCAAGGCTGACAGGATGCAGCGGGTTCGTCTCAAAGCGCTTTTCGCGCAATGTAAAAGTTAGAAAGTGTAAGTATGTTGGCTTCTAGATTCGTGTGGAGGCGGGCTGCGGAATTCATTGACTTCAAGGATAAGCTCGACGAGAAAGTACGAAGTTCAATGCTTTAACGTGGAGGTTTAACAAGTTTATCCTAAAGATCAGGGAAGTTTGCAACCCGCCTCTATACGAATGGGAGCCGATGACATATTGGTTAAACTAAGAGTCCCGGGTGAGACCGGGACTATCAGCTAGTACAATATAAATTAGGTTGGCACATAAGTAATGCAACTTTTTATATAACTTTTGTCTATTTGAACGTAGCGCATTCATTTTTTGGCAATATAAGGAATATAATGTAAGCTTCTAATGCACACATTTTTGCCGAATTTTACCATCTTATGTGAGGATTACGGTAGGCTTACGGTACTATGGGAAAAATTTTAGAATGCATCAGATTTTGCTGAAACTTAGCCTATAGGGCTTATTTAACATGCTGATCACAAAAATGAGATCCGCTTCGCATGAAAAGGCCTCGTTCGTGAAATCAAAAGATGAATTTCATTTTAGCGACAAATAAATGTGATATTCGTGTTTACCGCACAGGATTACCCTATAGCGCAAAGTTATAGCGAATTCTGACTTTTCGCAGCTCATTTAGGTCAAAAAATTGCATTTTTCAGATTCTTCCAATTTTTTCTCGTTTGAAAAACGAGGAGATTTTGCCGTTTTCCTACCATTAGTAGTCCTTGGTCTACTCTATCAGAACCAGATGAAAGTTCTGCAATCGCTTCTCACATAAGCATTTTATAAAACTCCGTGATCCCAGCATTCAGCTAAGTTCGAGTCAAAGCTTCTCGGCTCAGGAATTTTAAAAAATTCAGCGTTGGGGAGCATTTTGTAGCACAAATCTTCGCGATTATAACACATATTTTTTGAAACAAATTTGCATTTTTCATGGAATTAGGGCAAGTCGAATGAAAGGAAGAAATTTCAAGTTTGAGATCCTCACATTTAAAGGTACGAAACTTCGCACTGAACAAAAATTTTCGAAACTAGAAGTGCACATCAGAAAATAGAAGAAACGAGCTTTCCAATAATGTAGATGGTTTTAGAGAAAAACGATTTTTGACTGAAAACTAGCGTTTGAAAGAAGAGGTAGGAAAAACGTGCATTAATTATGAACCAACCTAATATAATTAATTATGAACCAACCTAATATATTAGGTCGTTTCAAAAGTAATTTCGCTTTTTTCAAACGGGCACCATATGTGGCGGAACAAAGGTTTCTAAGAGGTCTTAGAAGATTTCGATGCAGCATTTCGTTCTCTTTCTAATGGTTATGAAAATGTTGCAAAACAGCCAATGAGCTTTTAGAGAGTAACCAAAATCTGCGACCTATGCTTTTCGAGATGGTCAAGTTTCACAATTGTTTAAAACTTTCATATCAACCCTCCGAAAAAGTGCAAGTAAAGCCTTTATAAAGCAAACCCTACAGAATGCAAAACTACTTTTTTCTCCTTTCCATAGCTTGTCATACATTTTTGATAGAATTTTAACTGAAGCTACCGATTTCCATACTTGGACAGCTAAATCCTCGTAGAACATCAAACGGTGAGTAGCTCGGGTGTCATTCGATGCAGCTTTTTCTCCTCTTTCTAATGGGTGTTTATTTTTTTTCGTTTAGCTTCCGGGGAGAAAATCATCATAACTCATTTTTTTAGCGAGCCCCAGGCTGCACCCAAAAAACTCGAAATTTGATATTTTGAACCCGTAAACCCTCACTTGCTTTGTAAAATTAATGCTAACTCATTGTACCATCTTGGTACTCTCAAATTCCCAAAAATTATGATGTTTAATGCGATTGTGGCTGAGGTGGGCCTGCCAAAACCCGATGGTTCTGTTAAAAAATCTTTGAAAAAATTACGGCGAGCTAGGAGAAATAGAAAAAGTAGTACTGTATTCTATGCGGTTTACTCTATCGAATCGTTACTCGAACTCCTTCTGGGGATTGATATGAAAGTTTAAAAAAATCGTGAAACTTGACCATCTCAAAAAGCATGGGTCGCAAATTTTGGTTACTTTCTGAAAGCTCATCGATTGTTCTGCAGTATTTTCATAACCGTTAGAAAGAGGATGAAATGCTGCATCGAATGCTTACAAGATCTCCTAGAAATCTTTGTTCCATCAAATGTGGCGCCATTTTGAAAAAAGCGAAATTACTTTTGAAACGACCTAATACAGAATGTCCCAAAAAAATGTTTAGAACGTTTGATCGTTAATATCTCTCTTCCCAAGAAGTCTTTTGCCTTGCTTCAAGTACCGTTTTGTAGAGCTGGCTTCAACTTAGATTTCCATTATAGAACGAATCACCCATCTCTCTTCATTACTGTAGGATTACGGTAGAAACTTGAAACATGTAGTGTCAATGTGGAAAAAGCTGCCGTTTCAAAATTTTTCAAAAAATTGTGAAAACTTGTGTAATAGGGTTTTTATAGACGCTGAGTTCAATACTCAACTATTCACAAGATTACGAAGCTTTCTAAACGGTGTAATCGCACTTTTTAGGAACATTGAAAAAATGGCCGCTACCTCTTACCCGGTATAACTCTTCAATGAAGCATCATAATAAATTGGGAACTTTACAGTTATAATCAGCAACTCTAATTAGCCTGGTGTAAAAGTTTTCAGGCTGTTTTGTTGCCTTTCTGGGGCAAAATATGGCCTTTCATTGCTTAAAACCCTCTTTGAAGTTTCTACCGTAATCCTACAGTAATGAAGAGAGATGGGTGATTCGTTCTATAATGCAAATCTAAGTTGAAGCCAGCTCTACAAAACGGTACCTAAAGCAAGGCAAAAGACTTCTTGGGAAGAGAGATATTAACGATCAAACAGTGCATACATACTTTTGGGACACCCTGTATATTAGGTTGTCCTAAAAGTTCTTGCGCCAGATTTTCAAAAAATCATAAAAAAAGCAGAAAGAAAAGGCAGGCCCGAAAATCCGAATAAATCACGAAAATCAAAATCGCTCCCGATTGGCACATTTTTGCTCAGCTAGAAAGGGAAGGTCACAAACCAATGTTTATGACTTTTTCGCTTATTCTGTGACGTTTTCAAGCTTTTTTAATCATGCTCAAAAATTGCAAGACTGAAGAAATTTTCTTCATTTGCTTCTAACTCTCGGTTTTTTTTCGTTTTAATTCATGAAAAAGATGCCACTGTAATGTGCAAATTTTCTCTATCAAATAAAAATACTTCCAGAACTTTTCATGATTTAGCTTGAAAAATGTCGATCTTGACTAATTTCCTTCAATTGCTTTTAACTCTCGAACTTACCAAGGCTAATTCATGGCAAAAGCATCGCTATAAAGAAAAAGGCTTCCTCTTTCATAAAAAATTAATTTTGAGACAAATTATTGAGAAGAAAGGAAGTTATGAAAATTCATAAATTTTGTAGATGAACAACTTGCACAAGAAAATAGTCACGGCCGGAACCATCTCGCCTCCGCCTTCATAGATTATATGACATGTCTGAGTTCCGTCCAAGTGTTTGAGTGAAGGGTGTGCCTAGTGATTTCTGGAGATTTTCGACTTTTCAACATAAAAAATTCATAATTTTTGTTGATGAACCTTGTACCAATAAATGGTCACCATTGGGACCGTCTCGTCCTCTTCTTTCAGAAAATATATAGCGTGCTTGGGGTCCGTCGAAAGAAGTGCCTTGTGAAGAGTGGGTAAGACTTTTATAACGGGAGTTCTCAAGTAGACGTTCTTCTAAATTGGTAAAAAAACCTCCGCCTGAGAACTCCCACTATATTAGGTTGTACCGAAAGTTCGTTACTTCTGCTTTTTTGACCGATTTGCGTGTTTTCATTTTTTGAAAAAGCAAGTTATTTTCTTCATAGCGCTGTCTTAGCGGCATTCCACTGCGTAGATGTAAGCGGTAAGATAAAATCTCTCAAATTTTGAATTTTCTGTGTAGGGTCATAAAAAATCAGAATCTGCAGTACAAACCGGAGCAGTCAGTATTATAGGTTCTTTCACGAGCTCTTCCTTAAGGGCCGGTCATACCGGTCAGCGATCCATCGCGTCGCTGACTTTCCCAAAGGACAAGTGTTACAAGGCCGGAGATAACTGCGTATCTGTGCTGGCTGTCCGGCGCGATGCATCGCGGGCCGTTTTCTACCCGGCCATACCCATTTGAGCGAAATCGCCGCGATCGTCGCTCATCCTAGCGAATTCGCGTCGCTCATTTCAAATGCGCGACGCGATGGATCGCTAGGATTGGAATCTCCAGGAAAGTTTTATGATTGTTCGTTACTTTCTTAAGCTGGTCTCGTGTCTGGGGATTGGAAACCATTCTTCAAAAACCAATTCTTCGAAAGTTCCATCTATTCTCAAGGAATACTTCTTCAATGACTTGTCGGTAAGCACCTCTGGTCTCTTCTCTTAGTTTTCCGCTTTGACTCAACTAATCCTTGCTAGAATTACGATTGAACAGGTTATGCAGTCGATTGTCGAGTTTCAAGTGGAGAGGCAAAGCGGAAAACTAGAAGAAGTGAAGAAGTAGAAGTGGAGGATGCTGCTTGCATGATTGCATCACGATTCACCTTCTCTTCTCTCGAAATTATGCGACAGGTAAATCTGTTGTTGGAATTACGCCATTGATATATGTGTTTTCAATTAAGTTTTCCTTTGATAGATGATTTTTCCATTTAATCATTCATTCAATTCCAGCTTCTACTGCGTTTTCTTCTAGGCATATTATGCCTTTGATGTGAAGTTCATGGTCCTGATGCGCTTCGTCTGATACGAGAAAATTGAATTACCACAACGGATTTGTTCCACATCATCGTTACCAAGGTGGGCTCTATAAAATTTAATTTGTGAAAGCGTTGTTCTATCTTTATTTTAGGCACTTCCTCATTTGGAGCGCGAGAAAGATACCGCCTTTCAACACAGGTAGGCTCGATTATTTCTCATACATCATTATCTAGCGTCATTTCCTTCAGGTTTTATCAACTAGTACAATACGGGGCCAAGTGCTATTCTTATCTTGTCGCAAGATCTGCCGCGAGTTTGATATGGAACTCAAACTTGTTTGAATACATTTGTTGTTTGAACCATTTGTTTGAACCATTGTTTCATAACTAGTGCATGCGGTCGACTAGGAAATCAGGTATGTTGCTTGGGCTCACTCGAGTTTCGTTTAGCTAAACCACCAACTCACTATTTACCCGTTCTAGCGTTACTTCGTCATGTTTTTGTTCTGGGCTTGTGTTGGTTTATTACTTGGAGCACGATACACCGCTGTACCTGTATGAGACTTCTTCGCCTGGGTGAGCGTTACAGTCATTTTGGTGTTGAATGTAGCAAAATCGATGCATTCTATCTTTACCCGTTCCTAGCTTTCCTCTTTTTGTACTGTGTTGGCCCGATAGCTCTTGTTCGACCAATTCGACCAATTCCATAGCGACTAATCTATTTCATGTGAGGAGCAAACAACTTTAGCTATCTGTATACACAGTTACTCCATCAAATTTCTGTCATAAGTTTCCGATCTCAAATCATGACTTTGATATGCGTGTCACTGTAACGCTTTCGTTTGTACGGGATGTCCTAGTGCAATAATGGATGTACTTTCTCGTTTAAATTTGCTGAACGTTGTTTCCTACAGTACTTTATGTCTCGACCAATTGAGTGGCTTCATGCAGCCGGTGCATAAAATATTTTCAACGGTGTTTTTGAAGATACCATCGTGCAGAGTATGTATTTCACTGTGCTCCAGAGGGCCAACACAAGTAGATCGTGCAAAAAATCTGCAAGTTCATAAAATGCGACATTTTTTTTCAGATTTTACAGTAGCTCAAACATCATTCGGTGATGAACATGGCCTGGCCTTCCTGTAGTCTAGCTGAAACTTTAGCACCCTTCCTCCCCCAGAGTGAGTAAGGGAAGTTTCTTGTAACCTAGATATTGATGAGCCTTAGGCCTCGAGCAGAGTTCACGCGATTTGATCGTCGCGATTGATGGCACAAGACAACTGTAACAATATCATGCATGCCGATCTTCTTGTATTTCGATTGTGGTAATTTTCTAACACAACTAATCGTGACTAACTATCACAACCGAAATGCAACAAGATCGGCATGCATGGAACTCGTAACACTTGTCTGTAGCGATTGAGTCGCGACGATCAAATCGCGTGAACTCTGCCGAGGCATTAGCCCCCCCCCCAAGAAAAAGTAGAGACATTTTCGAAGCTCCCACCCTCGGGCCGCCATGTCTTATTTTTGCAAAACGCTCCCTGGAAAGTGTTTCTATCTAAGCTACGACAAGGTGTATTTCGATCAAAGACAACAACACTTTGGGAGCGAGGAGTTGGGTCGATACAGATCTGCTGATTTATATTTGCGAATCTAAGTGTACAGAGTCTCTTTCACAAGACACTGGGAAACAAAGGAAGCTTGACGCTTATCCTTCTGAGATAAAAGAGAGCTTTACTTTGAGATGTTTGACGCTGATGATAAAGAGATGTTCCAAACAAGGCTTCCAAGAACAAGGTTACTTCTCGTACGGTGCAGTCATTTTCTCGTACTGTGCAGTCATTTTGCAACCACTATGAAGTCGAAGAAAGCTGACACTGTCTTTGCGCGCGGAATTTATATATTCAGACGAAAAGAACTGCAACAGGAATCTGACAGCACGACTTAGCATAGTATTGTTTGCATATGATTGGATGTAAACCCATAGTATTTTTTCTAACTATGAAATTTGTAAGAGTACCCACAAAGCAAATTGCTATATTTCGCAGAACATGCCCTTTTCGAAAAACATATGTACAAACTAAGCACAAGCTCTAGAACAACCAGCAACACAAAAAGTCCCAGTTCTTCTTTCTGTGGGTCACTGAATCTCGCAGTTCTTCTGCACAGAAGCCATCTAGCGATTTATGGAGAGAGCAAGCGTCGGAGCCATAATCGCTGACGACGACATCCTACCGCTTCGACAAAGACTAAGCTAGACATCTGTGCATTTTTTGCTATGAGCAAGTTCAGGATTGTGAAGTGAACGTGTACCATGTGATGTAGTGTGAGAATGCACAAATCGTTCTGGAGGTATGCCCCCTTATTCGAGCGATCAGCGATCCGTCGCGCGTTTTCGTCGCTAGTTTCCACCCAGTCGCGACGATCATCCATCAGGGCGATGGATCGCTGACAGGTATGACCGGCCCTTTACTGTTAAAGTTTGCGCTGATTGAGCGTCTCATGAAAAGTTATGATTCCGAGCAAGCAATACAAAATGGCGAATTTGGCATCGGGAAAATCGTAAATTTTCATAGAGATGTTCAATTGGCGCAAACTTTGCACTGTTAGAAAGAGCTGGTAAAAGTCCGAATTTTGTTGCAAGTTTCCGATTTTTTATGACCCTACACGAAAAATTCAAATTTATAGTGATTTTGGTTTTCAGCTTCTATCTCCTTCATTTGTACATACTAACGAACAGTTCAAGCACAGATGTAAAGAGCATGAGCTCCTCTCCTAAGCAAAATTTTGTTCGCACAAATTTGTCGGGAATTTAAAGAGTTATGAATTTTTGAAGATGGTGCGAACGAACTTTCGGTTCAACCTAATCTATTGGGTCGTCCCGAAAGTAATGTCGCTTTTTTCAAACGAACGCCACATCTCGTGGAATAAAGATATGTAAGAGGTTCTGGTAGCATTTGATGCAGCACATCATTTTCTTTCTAATGGTTATAAAACCATTGCACAAAATCCAATACTTTTCGAAAAATTATCAAAATCTGCGACCCATGCTTTTTGAGAAGGCCAAGTTTCACAATTTTTCTAAATTTTTATAACAACCCTCGGAAGGAGTCCAAGTAATGGATGGATAGAGCAAACCCTACAGGAAACAGCACAACTTTTTTTACTTTCCAGAGCTCGTCAAAATTTTTGTATAGATTTTTTGATGGAACCACCGAATTTTAGCATTCTCGCCCTTGACATAAATGCATCAAACACCAATAAATTCTCTGATTTTGAAACTTACAAAGATGGATTATGGTCTGACACTAAGTTTACAAACCAATTGAGCATTCACCGCTTCAGACTAGCAACTTTCGAAAATTTCGGATACAGCCTGGGGCGCCCTGGAAAACCTGAGTTAAGATGATTTTATCCCGGAAAACTCGATGAATCGAAACAAAAAACAACTCGTGGAAAGAGCATAAAAAGCTGAGTCGAATGACACCCGAGTTGCTTGCCGATTGTCGTTCTGTGAGGTTTGAGTTATCAAATATGGAATTTGATGGCACTGAAAAATTTGTTCCAGAAACTCTAAGAAGCAAGCTGAGGAAAAGAAAAAATTACTCTGTATCCTGTAGGGTTTGCTCTATCTATTAGTCACTTGTATTTCTTCGGAAAATAGTTACAAAAATTTAGAAAAATAGCCAAACTTGACTATGGCAAAAAGCATGAGTCGCAAATTTTGGTAATTTTTCGAAAGCTCATTGGATATTATGCAATGCAATTGCAATCATTAGAAAGAGGATGAAATGCTGCATCGAACGCTTCTAAGGCTTCTCGAAAATCTTGATTCCATGAAATGTGGCGTTCATTGGAAAAAAGCGACATTACTTTCGGAACGACCCAATAGATTAGGTTGTCCCGAAAGTTCGTTCGCACCATTTTCAAAAATTCATAACTCTTTAAATTCTCGACAAATTTGTACGAACAAAATTTTGCTTAGGAGAGGAACTCATGCTCTTTACAAAAGTATCTGAACAGTGAGACGTATCTAAACACATAAGATCGTTTAAACCGCTTTCCTGTTACAAATATGTCAGCTTGAGTCGGAGGACACAAAATAACAATTGATTTTATCTCAACAATAGTTCCATTGGCAATAAGAAACTTCATGCACCGCTAAGACTACATAGCGTGCTGTAAATAAACATCAGTACATATAAGGCTAGCAAAAGTGAAATTTACCTCAAATTCATTGGTGAATACGAATCGCTCAAGGTACATTTTACCTTGAGGAGTACATTTCACCTTGAGGATTTGCCTCAGGTTAGAATCAACCTCAGTGATAAATGCGGCCTCTGGCGTGCGAGCTTTCCATTATTCTATGGCTTCTGGCTGAGATGAGTTCAGGACAGCCTTGAAATTTCCCAAGGTTGCCGAAAAGAGGTTCTTATGGCTTTTTTCCCGTGTTGGAGATTGAAAGTGTTGGACCGAAGATTTCCGCAAACTGAGGGCGATCAAAAGGATAAAGGCTCAAGGATTTGGCGTCTTCAATACCCTATGAGGGCATGCGCCAAACGCACACACTAACTTCATAGTCGAAGAGGCTACTAAAGCGTGCGAGCCTTTTAAAGTGACTTTCGGGGGCCAGCCGTTTATCAAGTCAGTGCTTCAATCCTCCCAGATTACTCTGGTACCATTTCCGGCCCCGGAGGGTAGAGGACTTGGCTGGCCCAGGGGTGGGATCGAATCTGTGTCCATGTAGTCATAGCGGTGCCTCATAACTAAGCCACTCAACCCCCGCAATTGGCTGCCTGAAATCACCCAATAGCCGCCGAAATGGGTGGAGTGGCTGCACCTTACTGTCTCCACCAAATCATTCACTAACGAGAATCTCAGGTCCACCTTCTCCAGCGATCTCCAAGAAATACCTTAGAAATACTTTTCAACACCTTTGAGAGATTTCACAACCTTAGACTTAGCATCCGAAAGGCCGAGGAGCGATGAAAAGCTTGCTACTTAATTTGCTTAGCCACTGCCTTAAAGAAGGGGAACGCTCGAAAACAAATCGGAATTACTAATTTTGCTGGCGTATAGTTATGCTTTGGGATGTGAAATTCTCGACGATGCCGGCGACGTGGGCGACTTCACGTTTTTTGCCAACTTCGAATTGTCGAGCATTTTCCAGTCTGTTGTCATACCGTATGGCATTGTCATAACTGTAGAAAAGCTTGTAGACTACTTCAACGTGAAGATTTGGAAGAAAAAATTTACACAGGGTTTGGTCATCTGCTAGCAGCAGGGAAAATAATTGCTTTATTAATTACCAATTAGTATGGCCGGAGCAAGCGGCTTACTTCAAACTACTGCGAGGGAGATGTCTAGCGTGATTTTTGGAGAAATTAAAGGGCAACTTTGCAGGAGCCGATTTCAAGCCTGAGCATGCATGTTGGAGGATTAATAATTCTGTGAATATTACAGATATGGGTCTAAGGTCTGTTTTATTCGACAGATCTCTGAAAATATGATTTTTAGGAAAAAGGTCGTGGAAGAACAGCCAAACTTGGGAATTCTATCACCAGGGGCGAGTTTGCGCCCTTTTATCTCCGCGAGTTGCAGGGTTGGAATAATGACAGGTGAATATCTATGTCAATTTCAGAAGCTCTATTTTACTGGATGTAGTTCGTGCCTATAGCTCCTGCGTAGGAGGCGCTATATATAGTGGACGTGCACATTTTGACTTCTATCTCCGTGAAAAGCAAGGGAGACGGGCTGGGATAGCCATGTTTTAATTTGTATACGAGAGAAGCAACACATACAATTCGGAAAAAATATAGGGGCTTCCTCTATGGGAGCCCATCTATGAAACCTTCTAGACAGTTTTTCTTTTAGATGGGACCACGCGATATTTTCTCTTTTTCCACCCTTCATTTCCCCCTTCCCATTTTATTACCAAAACGCATGTAACAGTTTCCAGCAGCTATCTGAACCGTGCATAGGGTCAATGTTGGGTATAAGTAAGGGAATGAAGCTAGAAAATCACTTTTCGCTTATTTCTCCTCATTTTCGCTCTAATTTTCGTTCATTTTTTGATTTTGAGAGTTAAAAAATTTGCGATGCTCGTTTAAAGGAGTTGTGGCTGTATAACACCAAAAGTGAGCTGGGAAGAATGGGTGGAGCTTGTGGTTGAGTGGGCGGAATCTTAGGAAGTGGGCGGAGCCTCAGAAGGTAGGTGAAGCCTTGGGGTTCAAAATTGGGGGTATGACTCTCAAAAATTGGCAAAATCGGAATTTTTTTAGGTTGTGGAATCTCCAAATTCTCCAAATCTTCGATTTTATCGATTATAAAGGTTTCGCAACCTCCAGAACATCGATTTTATCGAGTTAGCTGTGATTTGTAAGCCCCGCCCACTACCATTGTAACTGATACCCAATATATGGGTGAGAAGACCTAGTCTAGTCTAATCTTATCTGAGGTGTTTAATTATGTTCTGCGAACGGTTTTTTGTTAGGGCGCAACCCAATACTTAATGTGGATAGAGAGCTAAGATAAACATCATTCGATACAGCAGCTTCGCGAGTTCCTTAGCAGTTAAAATTGGTGCAAAGTATCATTTGGAGTGAATTTGAAAATGGCTAGCAAAATTTGTTAGAATCAACATTTATTCGAAATCTAGCTACCGTCAACCCTACAAAAAGAAGCTAGGTAGCAGACGTGTCTTTTATAATCAAAGTCGGATAACCTTTATGCTCAAATTTTCTAAGAAAAAGGCGCCATATGTTCTTCTCGATTTTCGATCTTGACCACTGGTTTTGGCTGAAATATTGATGATCTTGAATTGACCAGTACTCCAATCACAGCACAGGTGCGATAGTGTGAGAATTTTCTCACCCTCCCTTCACCAAAAGCCGAGAAAAATAATCAACAGTGAGGTAAGGTTAAGCAAAGAAGATATTTGTACGTGAATTGTTTATGAAATAGGAAAGGAGGAGTTTGTTGAAAAAAGGGCTTGGTGACGGGTGTGAATAATGATCTGGATATTTTCGAGTTTTTAACATAGAAAAATTCATAACTTCTGTAGTTAAACATCTTGTACGCCTTGATGGTCACCATTAGAACCGTTCCGTCCTCCGCTTTCAGAAAATATTTAGAACGATCAATATCCATTCAAGAAATTGCAGTGAACGGTTTGCCTAGTGATTTTTGAGGATTTTCGGTTTTTTGACATAAAAAAAATTAATAACTTCTGCTGATGAACATAGTACGCCGCTATAGTCGCCGTTAAAACCGTCTCATCCTTCGCCTTCAGAAAACATATAATATGTTTGGGGTCCGTTGAAAAAAGTGCCTGGGTGAAGGGTGTCCTATTGATTTTTGGAGATTTTCGAGTTTTTAACCTAAAAAAATTCATAACTTCTGTAGATGAACATCTTATACGCCGAGATGAACACCGTTAGAGGCGCCTCGTCCTCCGCCTTCAGAAAATATATACTTTGCCAGGAATCGATTAGAAAAAGTGCCGGGTGAAGGGTGGGTGAGACCTTTATAATGGGAGTGCTCAAGTACAGGCTTTACCAAAGTTTTACCAAAGTGCTCAAGTAGACGTAAAAAGACGTCTACTTGAGCACTCTATACACTCTATACACTCTTGAGCACTATATACTCGTAAATATCCAGAAATTACTACCCACGCTCTCCACCAGACACTTTTTGAATAGACTCCAGGCAAGCTATATATTCTCTGAAAGCGGAAGACAAGAGTTGTAAAAACCTTTTCATTGCTGACGTTGCTGTTCATCTACAGAAGTTACGAATTTATTCTTTTAAAAAAATTCGTAAATGCTTAAAAATTGTCTAACTCTTCCGAAACAGATGTTCTCGCATACACATCTTCTAGGGTATTTTTAAAAACATATAGGGTTGTTCCAATTCTATCAGTTTTCACATTTTGGTAAAAAGACAACCAATGATGGCAGAGAATTTAATATGATAAACTTTTATTTGGAAAATAAGAAAACACCATCTCCTTCTCCCCTCCTCCCCCCCCCCCGGTCGGCATTTTATGATTTCTCGATCAACTGAAACACCCTTCACCCTGGAGGGACTGCGAACACTGTGACCCCCTTCACCCTGGAAGAGTCATTCTCACCTTATCGCACCTGTGATTCACAGTAATTTTCAAACCGACTGTCAACGAAAATCCTGGTCATTTCGCGAAAGAGTTTTACAGTGAAATTTCAAATAGAAAAAAAATTTGGGCAAACCCGCAAGGCTGAAGTTTGTTTGCACTTCTCGTCTTCTCTACCAAAAAACTTGCTTGCGTATTTTTGTAAATTAGAATCTCTGTAAAGAACGCCATCAGGTCGTGATTAGCACAGGCCCCTATGTGCACTGTTCATCAAATTATGAGGTTACAAACGCACGTGCTCATGAATTTTCTCCCACGTTTGAGAGTCGCGTATTTTAGGGATTCTCATCTCTATAATTTGCCACCAGCAGCAAAACAATGTAAGAAATGTTGTCAGCACATTGAGTGTCTATTTGAGCGGAAATTTGAGAAAATTGCATCATGCAGTCAAACAGTTACGACTTCAGAATGTAAAAATCTCGGAAATGTCGACTAAGTCGGCGACTTCACCTTTTTCGCCTACTTTGCCGAATTCGATGAGAATTTTCGCATTCTACTGCCATAACTTATGGCACTGTCATAACTGTAAGAAGCTTGTAGATCACTTCAACATGAAGATTTGGATGAAAAAATTTACACAGGGTTTGGTCATCTGCTAGCAGCAGAGAGTAAATCATTGTTTTATCAGTTATCAATTAGTCTAGCCGGAGCGATGCTTACTTCAAACAGCATATGGGAGGCTACAAAAAATACGGTGTATATAGGTGCAACGGATGTGTCTAACGTGATTTTTGGAGGACTTAGGGGCGACTTTGGAGGAGCAGATTTCATGGCCTGAGCATGCATTTTGGAGCGTTAATAACTCTGCGAATATTACAGATATGGGGCTGAGTTTTGTTTTATTCGACAGATCTCTGAAGATATGATAAGATATTTTAGGAAAAAGGTCGTGGAAGAACAAGTCTTTAATAAAAGTCGTAATTGACAGCCGAACTTGGGAATTCTGTCATTAAGGGCGAGTTTGCGCCCTTATATCTCTGCGCGTTGCAGGATTGGGCTACAACACTGCAAGTCGCCAACATAGCCGAATTTGCCGAAAATTTTCACATTCTCCCGTCATAACTGTAATCAAAGGGAAATTGTGAATTATTTATTTATTTATTTATTACATACGCTCTAGGCGTTCCTTAAAAAGACAAAAATACACAGTTACTCATACTCTAATACCACGATAATTCATCATGTAATTAGGGTTTAAGCATTCGGACTAGATTATTGGAAGTGTGATGATAGCTTGTTTGTGACTGCTCTAAGACTGTAGTCAACAGAACTGAATTAGTGTGTTTCATGGAGATGGTACTCATGCCCCCTTTTGAATTATGAAATTAAAAAAGGCGAGTAGTTCCTCAGGTCCCCATTTGCCATCTCCCTGCCAAGCTCTGTTTTCTGCCATCGTTTTCAAATTATTACACATGGTAGTGCCAAGAATTTCAAGCTTCACGGAACCGATCGTTGGCTGGCATGGTCTAAGCCTTGGGGATGAATCTCAAGACTCATACTAGAGATGCAAATGGATCTGACAGACGTGGACAACACTTACGTATCGGCGGACAGTATACCTTCTTGAGATTGTTTTCTATACAAAGGACGATTCTGAAACAACTTTCGTGCAGAAGCTTACGAATAGGCCAAATTTCATTATTCATTTAGAAACATTGTGCATTCATACTTTTTATGTAGTGCAGAAGTATCGTTCATGTTTCTAAAATCCTCTAGTGTAACCTACAACAAAATCAAATGAATCATTTATAATAAAAGTAATGCCAATTACCTGAATCCAGTTTTTCTCATCTAAAAAATCCTTTCTTCTGCGGCACCTTAGTTCATAGTTTTTAGCTCCAAAAACAGGCACAACTCGACAAAAGTCGCTCTGCAAGAGGGAAAAAACTGATGCTTTATCATTCAAATCACTCGGAAAAGGCTTACGTCGTCACTGGGTGGCTTCTCTATGTACTTGAGCTCACACTTCACCGTAGTATTAAAGTCAAAATCACATTCGAAATTTGATTCGTCTTCCGGCAACGGCAGTTTAATCACATAAACTGCTTGATAATTCGTTCCGTCCTCTGCGCCCTGAGTCTGAGTTTATTATGAATACCAGGAACAATCAAGGCAGTTCCAGGCACCTGTCTTCGGTCCGTACTAGCGGACTACTTGCATCGGCTTGAGGGGTTTCGCGCAAAGACCCATCGGGCGGTGGGTTCACACGCAGCAGTGTGCAACCGGGGTCGGGGCTATATCTCAGACATTCGCGGTTGAGTCGCGCAGGACAAAACGAGCTATCGTCACGGAATGCGCGACACCCGAAATCGGAGTCGGGACAAAATCAGGACACCTGATTTTGTTCCGGGACAAAACTGCAAGACAAAATCAGGTGTACCGACGGACACATTCCAGACAAAATCGGGACACCTGCGGGAGACACCATGATGTCCCGATCGCTTTCAGAGCACGCGGCTTACGCCTTTATTAACAGGTTTTTGCGTCCTCTGTGCCTCTCTCACGCTTCCCTTTTCACTTACCTTGAGCCCTTGGTTTCTTTGGGTCCCATTTCTCATGCTTGTAACTTTTCTTCTAGTAAAAACCAGTCTTACATTGTAATTTATTAACAAATACCACACGATCTTGTCGAGCAAGCTTTACAACGAAAGCGAAATGAAATGCGCAGAAAGCGGCAAATACAAATATAGGTAAGGTTGCGACACAAATGCAGCAAAAAACAAAATGTAGACAATATTATCGAGCTTCTTTTCTCAGCTTCGTCTTCAACGCATTCAGTCTTCTCAATCACTAGGTCTTCTTTGATGATACTGCTGCCTTCGATACTCTCAACGACACGTTTTTTTTGAAAATCACAAACTATAGTACCAGTGACCATAAAACAAATAAATCACCTTGACGGAAGAAGTGAGGCTCTTTTGGGACAAAATGGTAAGTGCGGATGTCGGCGCTGCAAAATTACAGTTCAAAAGTTTTTTTTATTATATTTACCTTTTCAATTATAAAATATATCATTGTAACCGGGGGTGTCTAGTGGTATAACGGTTTTAACCGGATTGATAGACTACACGGATTGAACGACTAATAGTTTATCTTAGGAAAAGGCAACTAACAACAACAAACAAGAACGTGTATCTTGAACAAGGCGTAACAACGAAACGAGGGCTTTACCCTCTTTGACCACTTCGGCAGGTTTACTGTATACTCTCTATCTAAGGGGGAGATCCGCCTCTCTTCGATGGCTTTAGCTCCCGCTAGCGCTTCCTCAGCGCAGTCTGAGGCCTCCCCCTGACTCCCGGTATTTATACCCTGCCGAAGGGGTCAGCGCGGGCTTTTCTTTCCGCCACTGAAGATCGGTAGGTCGGTGATCCGCGCCCTCTGACATCATTAGCTGTTACAAATTAACTCAACCATTAATTTACAATATTAATAACATTAAACATAAACTAATGATATCAATATTATTGAATAATTTTATAATTATATTCATACAAAAAATGCTATATCTAAATTAAAGTTATTTTGTCTGAATATCATAATCAAAATTTATTTATCAAATATATTTATTTATTGACAACTTATTTACAAATAATCGAAATCAAAACAGGTAAGCTTATTTTTTTATATTGTAAGATTTTGTTTTATTGCAGATACCTTACAAATTCTTTGATGAGAGGGCCATATCTCTTGTTCTATAAAAATAGGAGGACATGATGGGTGAAACCACTCAGATAATCGCCGGGGGCAGGCGGTCCGCAAACTTGCGCTTTTCTGCAGGCGGTCAGCAGGATTTCGGGGCGTGGCCAAATCTTCAGCGGGCGGTATTTGCGTTTTCTGCAAGCGGGCATCAATACAAAATTTTCTGCAAGCGCTCGTCAAACAATCTCTTTCAGCGAGCGCTGGCCAAACTTTCAGCAGGCGCTCAGACTCTTTTTACGCAGTTTTGGGCGTACGCCGAGAAAAGATGGGACTCTATGTGGCAGAGGTGCCATCGATGGTTTTATTACCCAAGTTTGGGGTACTTTCTTTCAGCGGAAAGTACCTGAGGGCTGTGCGGTCCTTCAAAAAGGACCGTGCGGCTCCCAATAATTTTGCATGTTCTCGCGGGAAATCCGCGAGAATGCGGCCACTGTGCCGCAACTTATGTATAGAAAAACCGCGATAGATCTTCGAGCGTTCGTCTAAAAATTGGCCAAAATTATTCCAAATTTCTGCAAGCGGACCACGAAAAATCAGCGAACTATTTTTCCGGTGCCCGCTTGCTCAAAATTCGTATGGCCGCTTGCCCCCGGCGATTATCTGAGCAGTGGGGATGTGGGGACATGGGGGGATACACCCCCTCCCCCCTGCGACTCCATGGGTCCCGTTTATTCATTTGTAAACCAAAGTTTCAAAAACTCACTAAACCCGAACAGGGTCGGTCATGAACCCCCTGGCAGCAGCCATGCCAAATCATTATCTCCCGCACTTCCTAAGGTAAAGACCTGCCGACTAGGAAGTTATTCAAGTGGTCTCGAAAAACTACGTCTTGCAATGCTGATGATTATTATAAACAATCACAATTTCGTAAAAGGTTAACAAAATGTACACATTAAACAATTTTGGTAACGATGACATCAAAACTGCATGTCGTTCAAAATGCGTCATTTGTAGACAAATGAATCACAATCCATATATATCGTAGGTAATTCAACAAAATTAAAAATATACACATTTTGCACAAATAACAGCAATTGCAAAAATAACAATGTCATCTATTTCATCACATGTAATGCAATAAACAATATGTAGGTTTAACGACTAGAAATCTGAAAAGCAGGATAAGAGAACGCTTTTATCATTCTAAAAAGAATGATATAAGTAACTTTCTATATGATCTCTTCAAAACATGCACAAATAGAAGTATGACGGTTCAAATACTAGATAGTTTGGAAAAGAATAAAGACAAGAATGTCTTGGTAAGTAAAGAACTATTCTGGATCAAATTACTCAACACAGCATATCCTTTTGGATTGAATGACAATATTAAAGGATATGGAAATATATTCAATATTGTTAACCCTCTTTTACAAAAAGAAACACATCCTTACTATAATTTAAAAATAACAAAAGACAGGATACGTGGCCAATACAGAGATGAAAAAAAATAAAGAAACACTAGATTAATTCTTAAAAACTATTAATAGTAAGAGCTCACTACAGGATTTATTTCAATATATCCATTCATTGAAAAAAAGTTTTATAAAACAAGTAATTGCAGATGTTTTGATCCTAAATTTCTAATGAAAATTGAACAAAATATAAAAATAACTACTCTTAGGGCCGCATGCACTAACATCCCCGCGGGGAGGGGATCGCAGCTCAAAAGAATGCTTTATGTTTCGAAACTCCAGATACCTGGATTTCACCTTGTGTACTTATCCGTAAGTGTTCCTACTACCCTTCACTATGAACATGCTGAAGAGGAGCGGAAGCTGTACGAACCGCATTTTCCAGCTTTTGTATGATCCCTGATGATCCCCGGCGCTTTTCTTCGAAGTCATTTTTTTTTCTCCGAAGTTAACGAAAAACCTCCAAAGTGGTGCAGATTATCCAACTCGGCAGTGCTAAGCATGTTCGTGATAAGAACAAATGATGTTTTGAAGTCGTGAGATTTCCGATGATCCACAGGTCGAAATTTGAGCTTTACCGAAAAATTCGACTTTTCAAAAACTCATTTGTTCTCATCAGCAACATGCTTGGCACTGTTGTGTTAGATGTTCAGTACAGCTTTGGAAAATTTTCGAAAGTTTGGAGAAAGAAAAATGACTTTAAAGAAAAGCGCCGGGGATCATCAGGGATCATACAAAAGCTGGAAAATGCGGTTCGTACAGCTTCTCGCTTCTTCAACATGTTCAAAGTGAAGTGTAGTAGGAATACTTACGGATAGGTACACAACGTGAAATCCAGGTATCTTGAGTTTCGAAATATAAAACTTTCTTTTAAGCTGCGACCCCTTCCCAGCGGGGAGGTTAGTGCATGCAGCCCTTAGTATACTTTGCAAATTTATGTTCAATGGTAACAAAAAAGAAAAGGAAAATATTAGTTATAACAATATCAAAGTTGAATATATCCATAATATACTAGACGAAATCAATCTATTAGGTCGTTCCGAAAATTTTGTCGGTTTTTTCAAACCACTATGAAACCACGTACAATGAAGGCTTGAATGAGCTGCAACATGCATTCGATGCAGCTTTTCCTTTTCTTTCTTGTGGATACATTTTCGAACCAAAATCCTTTATGCGGCCCTTAGTATACTTTTTGTGATAATTGCTAAAAATCTTCACTCGTCATTTTTATCTGCTCAAAGTTCGGCTAATTTTTTATAATTCCGTTTTAGGGCTCCGGAGAAGTTTAAGTATGGTTAAAATAGAGTAATTCTCGGACTATATGGCAGTATTTTTAGGTTCTCCTAATCTGCTGTTTTTAGCTCTAAAAAATTATTTCTTCGAAAGTCTCGATTTTTGGCAAAGTCATGAAATGCGCAACTGCAGCAAAAACATGGAAGCTTTCAAAATTTTCGCGAATTGAAACTTGTTTGTTATTAAACATTATTTATGAAGCATAACCAAGTTTGATTTGCTTTAAAAATCTGCTTTTTGGAATTTCCGGTACTTTTGCGTGGTAGGCGTAATCAAAAAGCCGCGGTTTTTATCAAATGAATAATTATAAAGGGGTTAGTAAACGTGGCCCATGTAATCTAAAGAGGATACAATGTAGCCAAAAGTTTGCTCTACATAATGGTTATCAGTGCTCTTTGGAAACATCAGGATAAAAATTTTTAAAATTCAGGAAAGTTTTGACGCTACTGCTGAGGTGCTCAAAATGCCGTGGCGATAACATCGTAAAGACGGGGTAGATCAGGGAACACATATATCTGTAAGAAAGAGGATACAAAAATGAATAGAATGACACCTAGGCCGTCCATGGAATGTTGTTGTATGAGTTTTAGTGAGCGATGAAAAAAACGGACAAAACTTTTGGGACAACCTAATAAATAAGATTATCAATAATAGTTACGTAAAAAACATTTTCAAAAATATTAGGTCGTTCCGAAAGTAATGTCGCTTTTTTCAAACGTACACCACACCTCGTGGAACAAAGATATCTAAGAGATTCTGGTAGCATGTGATGCAGCATTTCATTCTCTTTCTGATGGTTACATAATCACTGCACAGAATCCAATAACCTCTCGAAAAATTATCAAAATTTGCGACCCATGCCTTTTGAGAAGGCCAAGTTTCAATATTTTTCTAAGTTTTTATAACAACCCTCGGAAGGAGTCCAAGTAATGGACGGATAGAGCAAACCCTACAGGAAACAACACAACTTTTTTCTACTTTCCAGAGCTTGTCATAATTTTTGTAGGGATTTTTTGATAAAACCACCGAATTTTAGCAGACTCGTCTCAGACACAAATGCATCAAACACCAGTAAATCTTCGGATTTTGAAACTTACAAAGATGGTTTATGGTTTAACACTAATTTTACAAAGCAAATAAGCGTTTACCGCTTCATATTAGCAACTTTCGAAAATTCCGGGTACAGCCTGGGGCGCCCTGGAAAACCTGAATTATGATGGTTTTATCCCGGAAAACTTGATGAATCGGAAACAAAAAACAGCTGGTAGAAAGAGGAGAAAAAGCTGCGTTAAATGACATCCGAGCTGCTTGCCGATTGTTGTTCCGTGAGATTTGAGTTGACCAAATATGGAATTTGATGACATTGAAAAATTGGTTCCAGAAAGTAAAAGAAGCAAGCTAAGAAAAAGAAAAGAATTAATTGTGTTCTACAGGGTTTGCTCTATCTATCTGCCACTTGCACTTCTTCGGAGAATAAGTACAAAAATGTAGAAAAATAGCCGAACTTGACCATGGCAAAAAGCATGAGTAGCAGGTTTTGGTAATTTCTCGAGGGCTCATTGAAGATTATGCAATAAAATTACGACCATTAGAAAGAGAATGAAATGCTGTATCGAATGCTCCTAAGATCTCTCGAAAATCTTAATCCCGTGAATTGTGGCGTTCATTTGAAAAAAGCGACATTACTTTCGGAACGACCTAATAGTAAGATCAATTACAATCCATGCAGACTTGTACATAAATACAAAAATCCAATTTCTATGCAAATTTTCAATTACAATTCCATTCTTGCTAAACTTGATACGAACGAAAATCAAATTCTTGCTCAAAAATGTAAGCTTAGAGAATCAGAAATGACACATATATTGATAACCAGAAATAATTAAAGGCAAACACTTAGAATCCGTAATGAACGAAGGTACTAAATACAGAATACCTAACAACACCAGTAAAAAGAAATAATAGATTGGATCCATTCAACAGTTCAACTCATTATGAATACTTACATCAAAAAATACAAACTTAAACTTGGAGAACCTAAAAACATAAAAACTTTTCTTCTGAAAAAAATTAAACTTAGATTCAAACCACTTCTCTATAAAGCCAGACTAAAAAACAAACAATACCCAAACGAACAAAATTACAATTTTGAATGTAATTACATTAAAAACCTCAAAAATCAATTTGTAATTTGCCCATCTAATAAAGCAAGTTATAACTTCGGTATTATCTGTAAAAAATTCTATCATGTTGTCAAGAAAATAATGTCGTTTTTTATTTGCTTGCTTTAACAAAGCAACCAGACCCAACCCAATAAAGGGTAATGAATATTGTTCGATAGAGCAAAGCAAGCTCTACAAGATGGCGTTCATGATTTTGCGCCAAGCTCGATCCGCGGATAGTTCGAACTCAAAATCTGAAGATTACCAAATGCCCAAAAAATCGAAAATAATCAAATCTTTGCCCAAATAATTTCTACGGCCCACTCGCACACGTCAATACTTCCGATATGTGATACCCATATGTGCAGCTGCTTACTTTTTCCTTGACTAGAAACTGAGAAAACGAAAATTTTCGTGTTTTTCTAAAAGCAATGATGAGCCGTTCTTGCATATGTGATTGTTTATAAGCTTAGATAAGTATATCTATCGATTTTCAGCCCATTCCGGGCAGTAGTTTTCGAGAAATGTACGAGATCAGCTTTCTTTTTTCAGTTTCAGTGCTAAAAGCGACATTTCTCGAAAACTATCGCTCGGAATAGGCTGAAAATATATAGTTATACTTATCTAGGCTAGTAGTATAGAATCACATATGCAAGAACGGCTCAGCATTGCTTTTAGAAAAACACGAATCTAGTCAAGGAAAAAGTACAGCAGCTGCACATATCGATATCAGATACCGAAAGTATTGACGTGTGCGAGTGGGAGATCCGTAGAAATTATTTGGGCGAAGATCTGATTTTTTTCGATTTTTTGGGCATTTGGAAATCTTCAGATCTTGAGTTCGAACTATCCGTAGATCGAGCTTGGCGCAAAACCATGAACGCCATCTTGTAGAGCTTGCTTTGCTCTATCGAACAATACCCATCACCCTTTGTTGGATTGAGTCTAGTTGCTTTGTTAAAACAAGCAAATAAAAAACGACATTATTTTCTTGACAACCTAAAACATACAAACAATAATGAAAGAATTAGGGATCACATTTGATAAGAAAAACCAAGTTTTAAATGAAAATGAAACATATAATTTATATGAAGAAGAAAGTGCTAATGATATAACAAAAAGACATATTGACTTTTGCAAAAATAACAAGTTACCACTGCAAAATATTAACAACATACCATTTATATACTGTGTACCAAAACTCCATAAAAACCCTATTAAACTCAGATTTATTACGGAGCTACACACAGCAACATTAAATTCCTTGCCCTGGAATTACGATGTATATTTCAGCACATAAAAATACATCTTAAAAACTGTACAAAATTATACTCTTACAAACGATTAAATATAAGAAACAAACTTCATATAATTATTGATAGAGACAATATTAATATCAGTGATAGACTATCCAATATCAACATAAACGACATGCAATTATACTCAGCTGATTTTACAAATATGTTCACTAGCCTACCACATAACATAATAAAACCAACCTCAAGGAACTTCTCAAATTATGCTTCAAAAATGCAAACAAAAAATATCTGACATATAATGGCTTCAATAAAATATACTACACCGTTAATATAAACACAAAATCTAGCACAGAAACTACACCATTTCAGATTTATTGTATTATATTGATTATATTCTTGATAACAGTTTTTGCAGATTTAGCACGTACATTTTTAAACAAAGAGTAGGGGTGCCATAAGGCGGTAATTTTAGTCCATTGTTAGCAGACCTGGCACTATCTTGATATGAAAATACAAGTATATAGTTGATGAAGTCAATAACAATAAACAACTTTTTGCTTTTCGTTATATGGATAATCTATTAATCATACACAACCGCACTGAACCTACAATTCATAATATAATCAAAAACGTATATGATAACAAACTAAATTTGGAAACTACTCATATAGATAATTTACATTGCAATTATTTGGACTTACATACTACAATTATTAATAACAGAATCATAACTAAAACGTATAACAAAACTGATAGTTCCCTTTTCAAGTAAAAAGATTTATACACATCACTTCTGGTGTATCTAATCACATCAAAAACGCAATTGTTTACACAGAAACTTTAAGAGTTGCCCGTACTTACACTTATCTTGACGATTTTGTCAAAAAATACTACAGTTACGAAACTTACTTATTTCCAATGGATACAATGAAATATGATTTATTCAAATATTTTCAAATGCTTACATAAAAATATTAGGTCGGTGCAAAAGTTTTGTCAGTTTTTTCAATCCATCGGCAAACACGCTAGAATGAAGATAAACAATCACTTTTAAATGTATCCGATGCAGAATTTCCTCTTCTTTCCAGTGGCTAAACTCTCATTGTGTTTTCTTAAAAGACTGATGAGATATTCGCTGATAATTGCAACCATTCGTTTTTACCATGTCCATATTTCACTAATTTTCAAAATTTTTGTATGAGATTTTCGGAGGAGCCCTGATAACCATCAGATAGGGCAAACCTTTTGCCAACTTACGCAATTTTTTCTTCTTTTCAGCTGCTTTTTTGAGATTTTTGCTAAATAACTTTCTAAAGGTCTTGTGTTTTGAAAAATCGCATAACCTGTTATTGAACCAAACACTGCAAAACCTGCAGAATGCTGAGGTTTCCACTCTCGATTATTACTACGCTACCACTGCAAAGTAAATGAGCGATAAATTATGAAAATTTTGAAATATAGGTAACGTCACTGCGCACTCCTGAAATTGAGAAATACTGCGGTTTTCCGCACAAATTTCGCCTGTCTTAGCAAAAAAGACAAATGTTAGAAGGAGGAGAAAAAGTTGCATCGGTGACTGAAGTGTTTCACATTCAACGTTCTACGAGGTTAAAATAGGCAGAATGTAAAATTTGGTTACTTCAAAAAATGAATCTTAGAAATTCTGAAAGACAAGCCATAGAGCTACAAAAAATTGCTTCTGTTGGCAAAAGATTTGCCCTATCTGCTGGTTATTAGGGCTCCTCCGAAAGTCTCACATAAAAATTTTGAAAATTAGCGGAACTTGGACATGTTAAAAACGAGTGGTTGCAATTTCCAGCGAATATCTCATCACTCTCTCAAGGAAACACAATGGCATTTTAGCTACTGGAAAGAGGAAAAAATTCTGCATCGGATACATTTTAAAGTGATTGTTTTTCTTCATTCCAGCGTGTTTGCCGATGGATTGGAAAAACTGACAAAACTTTGGCACCGACCTAATAATTTTATACTATACCAATGCGTCACCTCTGCTTCGCAGAGGTTCGCACTGGCTCTACTATCTATGTGCCTTACTCATTCTCGTAAAATCGTGGCACTGGAACTCACCGCGCTATGCCGACTACCACGAATAAAATGTAAACAACTACTCATTTAGAAAGTCTTTTCACGTGAAATCGGTGATTTCGCGTGGATGAAACTTTTCACAGGAAGACAGACGCAAATTTGAATAGGTTTTGGATTTGTCATGACTTGGTAGTCGCCATAAAGGTAATGATAACCGTGAGCTACATCTCTGTGCGAAAATCTTCTCAAACGCTTAGCTAGAACCTTGGAAAATTGACCATTTACACAACCAATTCGTTTTGGCGCCGTTTTCGTTACGTAGAAAACTTTCGACCACTTTTCTGGCTAAGCTCCATCGCTTGCACATTTCCTTACCAAACTCATCCATGACTCTGCAAAAAGTGGTGATACGGACCGAATTTTGCGGTACAGAGGACAGGTGGACCCGTTCGGCGCGCAATTTCTGAGGGATCCACTCAACGAATCTACTCATGCTTTTGCATGTTGGACTTTCACGAAGGTAGCATGCGCTATACAAAATTTGGGCTTAGAACGCTGGCTGGAACACTCTCCACGAATTTCGTAACAGACACACAAACACACACACAAAGTCACGTAAACATTCTTAGCCCGTTATTATAAGTCATGATAAATACAAATTTTACAATTACGATAAAATTAAAAAATTATTAGGTTGGCACGGAAGTTCTTGCGTAATTCAAACAAAATTCAATAACTTTTCGAAGACTAAACCTAAATTCATAACCGTGTATGCTGAAAATACTAGAAGTCTCACGCTCCAGGAAGGAAGTTCAAGCACAACATGTCATGAACTAGCCATCTAGAACGAAGCTCTCAAATATGGGGCTTCAAATTTTCGGATTTTGAGTTTGGTGGCAGAAAATCGCAGAAGGCAGCTGGCTAGCCGAAAAAAATCTGTAGAATTCACTTACATAGCAAAAGCCCATACGTAATTTTAGCAGGCTTTGATCTCACATGGAAACGCGAAAACAAAAAATTTGTGAAAATTCTCATTTCACAGGACAAATCCCCTTATCGCTCTAATATTTCCACAGAAACACAGTTTGCAACCAGAAATTAGACATAGTGCCTACTTAAAACCTTGGGACGTTTTTTCGATTGTAAAAAAGTGTTTTCGCTGGAAAACTGCGGACATGGGGGGATTTTTTTCGCAAAATAACATATTTCACGAATTTTTTGTTTTTGTTTCACCGTGCAAGAACAAAGCCTTTCAAAGTAACATATGGACTTGTGTTGTGTAAGTAAATTCTACAGATTTTTTTCGAGATTTTTTTCGGCTAGCTAGCGGCACTCTGCGATTTTCTGGCCCCAAACTCAAAATCGCAAAATTTGAAGCCCCATATTCGAGAGCTTCGTTCTTGATGTCCAGTTCACGGAATCTTATGCTTAAACATCCATCATGAAGCGTAAGGCTTCTAATATTTTTAGCATGCAAGATTGTGAATTTAGGTTTAGGCTTTGAAAAGTTATTGAATTTCGTTTGAATTACGCAAGAACTTTCGTGCCAACTCAATATTACACATTCTACATAAAAACACAAGTTATAGTTAATTGATGTGATATATGTCGTATACTAGTCTTCAATTAAACTATTTCATACGATCCTAATCAATAGCACATATCATTAATCAGTATAGTTATTTCGATACACATCTACTACAAACAACCAATTTAGTAAAGTAGTCTATCAAAATGACCAATATCATAATAAATAAAATCAACTACAAAAACACTAACATGTTTCATTTTCTTTAGTCTACCAATATGGTCACTACTATAGTTTATAGTATATGATCAATATCATAACTTATAATAACGGGCTAAGGATGTTTACGTGTGTGTGTGTGTGTGTGTGTGTGTGTGTGTGTGTGTGTGTGTGTGTGTGTGTGTGTGTGTGTGTGTGTGTGTGTGTGTGTGTGTGTGTGTGTGTGTGTGTGTGTGTGTGTGTGTGTGTGTGTGTGTGTGTGTGTGTGTGTGTGTGTGTGTGTGTGTGTGTGTGTGTGTGTGTGTGTGTGTGTGTGTGTGTGTGTGTGTGTGTGTGTGTGTGTGTGTGTGTGTGTGTGTGTGTGTGTGTGTGTGTGTGTGTGTGTGTGTGTGTGTGTGTGTGTGTGTGTGTGTGTGTGTGTGTGTGTGTGTGTGTGTGTGTGTGTGTGTGTGTGTGTGTGTGTGTGTGTGTGTGTGTGTGTGTGTGTGTGTGTGTGTGTGTGTGTGTGTGTGTGTGTGTGTGTGTGTGTGTGTGTGTGTGTGTGTGTGTGTGTGTGTGTGTGTGTGTGTGTGTGTGTGTGTGTGTGTGTGTGTGTGTGTGTGTGTGTGTGTGTGTGTGTGTGTGTGTGTGTGTAAGTTTGTCTGTCCGTCACGAAATTCGTAGAACATGTTGCAGCCAACCTCCTGAGCCCAAATTTTGCACAGCGCCTGCTACCAACATGAGAGTCTATTACACAAAAGCACGAGCGGATCCGTTGTGTGGATCCCTCAAAAAACGCGCGTCAACCGGATCCACTTGGCTTTTGGCCAGTAAAATTGAGTCTGTAGCGCAACTTTTTGCAAATTCACAGATATGTTTGACAAGTTAATGTGCAAGCCATGGTCTTTAGCCTAAAAATTGAACTAAAGTTTATTACTTTGCGAAAACGACGCCAAAAAGAATTGGTTGCGTAAATGTTCAATTTGCCAAGTTTCTACCCGATCGTTTGAGAAGATTTTTGCACAGATATGTAGCCCACGGCGATTGTGCCATCTTATCGCGAATATCAAGCCATGAAAAGTCCAAAAACCGATTAAAATTTGCATTTGTTCTTTCGAGAAAAGTTTCGTTCATGCGAAATTACCGATCTCATATGGAAAAGCTTTTGGAATGAATAGTTGTTTACAAATCATTCGTGATAGTCCGCATAGCGCGGTGAGTTCCAATGTCATTATTGTGCGAGAATGAGTAAAGCATATAGATAGCAGGGCCAGTGCGAGCCTCTGCGAAGCAGAGGTCAAGCACTGGTATAATATATCATATATTCTTATCATGACTTATAATAAAGCGCTAAGCGTCTGTCTTTTTGTGCGTGTGTGTGTCTGTATGTCTGTCTGTCACGAAATTCATGGAGGAAGCTGCAGCCAAGCTATCGAGCTCCAATTTTGCATAACATACCGCACTAGCATGTAAGTCCACTATGCACAAGGACAGTCGGTTCGATGAACGGGCCCATAAAAATTGGCGCGTCAAACGGGTCCAAGCGGCTTTTGGCAGGCGAAACTAAGTCGCTAATTCGACTTTTTGCAAAGTCATGATTTGCCTGACACGTAAATCTGCGTGCCATGAATTCCAGCCCAAAAGATGTTCAAAAAGTCTGTTCATCTGCGAAAACAGCGCCAAAAAATGGTAATCGCGTACATAGTCGATTTGGCAAGGTTTTACCTCGAAATTTTGAAAGGATTTTTGCACGGAAATGAACTCAAAGTGACTATTATCCTTATAACGACTACCAAGCCAAAACAAATTCAGTAATCCATTCAAATTCGCATTTTTCCCTCGGCAAAAAAGTTTTTTCTTAAAATTACCCTTACATGGAGATGCTTCAAAAATGAACAGTTGTTTAGGATTCATTTGTGATGTTCAGCATCACGTGGTGAGTTTCAAAGTCATCATTATGCGAACATGAGGAAGGCATACGGAAGGAGCCAGTGCGTCACCTCTCAACTATTTCAACAACATTCAAATTTTATCTAAAACTATTTTGAAATATACAGGACTCATGAACTCTCCTTCCTTACTGATGAGTTCCGGGGAGAGTTCTGAGCTCTTTTACTCCGTCTAAGGACAGGAACGAAACGGAGTTAGATTAGTTCACTGCAAAATTGATTCCCATGTTAAACAACTTATGGCACCACATCTTGTAAATAACTATCTCTATTTCTATTTCTATTTCTATTAATGTCACTTAGAACACAAAACATGTAGGCCAACCAGCCAACCAATCGAGCTCTTTTTCTCCTTTTCATCTCTGAGGAATGATCAAGAACTCAAATGGATTCCTGCTTAGTGTTGTTATGCTTTGAAAAAAGTTGGAGATACCACCATGCTGGTTAATTTCATCAAATCAAAAGAACGTTATGCCTTTTCGAAAAGAAAACCATTTGGTTCCAAGAACTAATCCAATCTTCTTTCTCTTTATCGTATTGTCACCAAACATTTGCCGCTTTCAACATTATATTGGGTGTTGAATTTGAATGGCATCAGATCACTTTGACCGTTACTAAATTTTGAATATACTGGAGTACTAGTGAAACAAGGGGTCGCTGCAGCAGCACTTATAGATGTGATATTTTTTACACCAAAGATGTCGTTCTTCATACTCAGTTTCATATATGAGGTCGTAACCGTTCATCTCAGTCATATTTCAATATTTCATATTGCCAGCGCAGAAGTAGTGGGATTTTGGGCCACTTCGGATCCGAAAAGTGTAGGACAGATAGAAGAGCTTTCAGAAAAGGAAAAGAGAAGATCTTGGAAAGCTTTTTCGAAGAAAATTTTGTGAGCGAGAAATAAACTGTAAACAGTTTTAAATGAGGATTTAAGGAGATAAAAAGTGCCTGGATTTTGGCGATTCGAACCTTGGCAATAAAAAACCAAAGTATGTGCTCTAAAAACGTGGAACGGGATATTGAGAGCAGTTTGCCCCATTTAAGATAGTGGAGGTGAGGGGTATACCGTGGCTGGGCAGTCACGTAAGTACAGCTGACTCTCGGAAGTGTGGAAAAACCTGCACTTTGGTCAGGAATTCCTGAGCGTGGAGCTCTGGAAAGCGCTGAAAATTCTTGCAAAAAGTAAAGGTCATTTCAGGTAGGTGAGAGATTTCGAGATAATGCATTGAGATGAAGATAACTATAGAGTAATAAGACCGAAAGCAGGGCTCAAACGAAAAGTGCAAAATATTTGAAAAACTTCATAGAGAAAAAAAGAGAAATTATTGAAAATTTTCTCAGTCATTCTAACCTTTATTACTCCTCTAATCTTTACTAGAAGGAAACGAAAAGGAGGGGTGCGAGGGGGGGGGGGGAGAGGGAGATGCTTGAACTAGGGAATAGAGGAAAAACGGCACACACATGAACATAATGAGCATTATACGTTAATGCTCCTGGATGGTACAGAATGGGTAAGGGGTACTACGGCAAGGATGGAAAAGGCCTGTAGAGAGTAGGCAAGCTACTGACATGTTTGCTCAAACTTCGGCACAGAAAGATTGTGGAGCTAGGAGAAATAATAAGGCATGGGGCAGTTTTAGCCCATATTAGCTAATGAGCTTTTGATTTTTTTTGAAAAAGTTTGCATGGTGGAAGCTAACTTCTAGCCAGTGCTTTCCACATAAGGAATGCGAGCTTGGAAGATGCCATACTGTCGGCGAGGAATATCTATGCAACAAATTTCAAAAGTTTTTATCATATTTTGCCTTTTAAGTTGGTAAAACCTTTTGCTTACATTTGGTATTATTTATTTCTTAGAGTTAACTATAAATAATAAGTCAAGCTCTAGTTTGAAAAACTGCATTCCGCAAATCTGCTGAGTCAAAAAAGTCCTATGATATCTTGATAGAGGTCAAGAAAAAGAGCGCTCACCTTTGATCTTCAACAAAAACGCAGAGATCTTCACTGGAGTTGCTATTTGGACGGACGGCCTCATCTAAAACAAAATGGCGTAAACTACTGTTGTAAGATAGGCAGTGGATTAAAGCTTGTCAAAATATGCTATACAGGGTGTCTTAAAAAGATATGCATACTGATTGATTGTCAATGACTTTCTTGCTTGAACGTCTTTCGCATAGCTCAAGGTACCATTCCGTGAGGTGAGCTTAAACTTGGATTTACACTTTGGAATCGATCACACTCGCTTTTCATTATTGTAGGATTATGGTAGGAACTCTTCTAAGGATAAGTTCAAGCCATGAAAAGCGGTATTTTGGCTCAGAAAGAAAGCCAAACAAGCCAGAAACTTTTACGCTCAGCTAATTCATGTTGGTGATTCTCAGAAATTTCAATATGGCATTAAAAATGCTCGAAAAATGGTGAAAATTTATGTAGTAGAACAGCACTCTGAACGCCTTGCTACACACATTTTCAGATTCTTTTGAAACTATTTCATTAAAGCGCCTATTCCACAGTGACGCTGTATGCTGAAAGTTCATACCGTAATCCTACAGTAATAAAGTGATTATGATTCGTTCCAAGCTGCAAATCTAAGCTAAAACTTGTCCTACAGAATGGTACCTTGAGCTCGACAAAAGACATGAAAGCAAGAGAGTTATTAACGATCAAACAGTGCGCACATCTTTTTTGGAACACCCTGTATATCAATGAAATAATGTGAAAGAGAAAGAATAGGCATAGTCAAAGAACATAATTCATGAAAAAATGACAATCGCCTTTAGATAATACCAGCCTATGCTGTAGGAAGTCCTAAATGGTGTCAATAAGCGATTAAAACAGTGTAAAGGAAGAAGCGAAAGCAAAAACGTTGAAGAAAAGAGCACTAATCAGCGGAAATCAATCAGCTCAAAAATGGCAATTATTTCGCAACTTTCAAAGCCTCTACTATATTTACGCGCGTAGTGCACTTCGGGACAAAATCGCACCAAAGTCGGGACGAAACTAGATGACTCCCGCCCGTGCACCAGATTTTGGTGCGAACATCCATTTTGTGGGCGAATCTCCTGCGCGACTCAACCGCGAATGTCTGAGATGTCACCAACTCTATCACGCACGAACAGCCGGTTCGAAATTGCGATGTCTGTGTGTCTGTCGCAGATATCCGCATGGGACTACTTTCTTCGGTGCCATATATATTCACCTATCTTGCAGCACGATGCGACTCTTCGCCAAAGGCAGTAACGGGATCTAGTATGGGAAAATATCTTACAAGGGAAGGATACTTGGTGATCGTGACATTTTGCAATGAGATGCATGCTGGTAGATACGCCTTGAAACCTTGAAACGTTGATTCCAAAACTATCTTCGTTATCTGTTGCTCGACTCTCTGAACGAAATTATAAACTTTTTTCTTTATTAATTTTACAAGATTTAAGAAGTTAGAATCGTCAGTATCCTAACTTTCTAGACTCTAATATATCGGGAACAACTTTCCTGAACTCAAAGGCAGCGTCCGGGCAAGGCCTCTCATGTTTTTGTCGTTATAGGGCCTTTTCGTGGCTCTGGTTACAGTCACAAAGTTCAAATTGTTCAGAACCCTCAAAACCCAATTCCCTGGGATTCTGTTTTGAAGGCGCGGACGAGTTTTACATTGTCTATCCCTTCCGGCTCGCCAGCGAGGAGGAGCTGCAACTGCATACAGTGACCGCCAAAAAGTTGCGGACAAGCCTCCCTCCCTTTTTCATCGCTCTTCTTCAGAGGGAAAAAAGGATGAAAAAATGCAATAATTGCAGGAGGTGATAGAGCTCTTCAAGATCTACAATCTACACTTTGAGCTTTTTGAGAAACATATGTTCTTAATATTTTAAGAATCCTTTTTTAAGAAAAGTCCGAAAATGGCCGCGTCACAATGTTGCGGACAATAATTCTTCGAACGCAAAAAATTTCTTTTGAATCCTATTTTGAAGCGGAAACACAAATTATCCGGACGGTTAGCATACTACTATACAGAGCTCGTCAAGAACTACACACTGGTTATGGGTGCTTCCCCAAAAAACGCAAGCTTGAGTTTTATTTTGCTTTTTTCACAAAATAACTTCTGATATCCTTTATGAAGCCAAATTTCTTCACACGGAAACCTGTTCAAGACATCCCAACAAAGCCGTCTGGATAAAATGGATGCTCTCTGCCATCCTCTATGCATCAGATATGTGCTGATGAGTTTCTTTGCTGAAAATGGCCCTAGGCAGTGCTTGCACATGACCTCACCTGCATCTCACCATTGACTTGTACTGCTTTGCAGGCTTGTAACTCGGCCGCCAGACACTATAAGAGTCTGCAACTAGGCTCATTCGAAAGAACGAGACTTCTTGTATACGAGCGAGGATATGCAAACGAGTTGAGTTTGAGAAAATTCAAAGATTTGGCGGCTGGGGTGAAAAAGTGTAGCTTCAGAGGTGATTGGAGTGAAAGCTCTTATGAACACCAGAAGAGTCTTACAAGGGAACGATCCCAACTTAAGGTGGCGAATTGGAATGAACCGCATATCATTAGATGCGTCTTGATGAGCTGATTCCAAATCTACCTTCCATATCTGCGACAACGTTATCTGGAAGAAGTTATGAAAGGTTAAAAACGTGAAGTAATGGGGCTTTTAGTGCATAATTCGCTTAAAAATCCAACTTGGGAGTGTATGACTAGCATGATATTGAGTGTACTGATTTCAAGGAATGCTCACACTCTAAAGAAACACAAATAAGTGTTTTTGAACAACTAATTTTCGAGGTATTGCTATGTATATTTGCCAAATTTGGACTTTTCATTGCTCATAGCTTTTACCAAAGAACTTTAGTTTTTTTAGCTGTTCAAAAACATTTATTTGCGTTTCTTTTGAATGTGAGCATTCCGTGAAATCAGTACACTCAATATGATGCTAGTCGTGCACTTCCAAGTTGGATTTTGAAGCAAATTATGCATCAAAACCCCCGTTACTTCACATTTTTAACCTTTCATAACTTCTTCCAGATAACGTTGTCGCAGATATGGAAGGTAGTTTTGAAATCAGCTCATCAAGACGCATCTAATAGTATGCGGTTTATTCCAATTCGCCACCTTAAGTTGGGATCGTTCCCTTGTTAGACCCTCGAAATGGATCTATTACAAAAAAATTGACAGTTTTGAACTTCCAGGATGAAATTGGCAGCGAAAGGAGCTCTCTTCAACTTTAGCTGAAAAGTGCTTAGACTACAACTGAAGCTGCCCTCTACCACCCCATCCGCCAAATCTCTGAATTTTCTCAAACTCAACTCATTAACATATCGTCGTATAGAGGAAGTCTCGTTCTTTCGAATGAGCCTAATTGCAGGCTCAAATATTGACTGCAGGCCGAGTTACAAGCCTGCAAAGCGGTACAAGTCGGTGATGAGGTGCAGGTAGGGTCATGTGCAAGCGCTGCCAAGGGCCATTTTCAGCAAAGAAACTCATCAGCACATATCCGATGCATAGAGGATGGCAAAGAGTATCTATTCTATCCAGACGGCTTTGTTAGGATGCCTTGAACAAGTTTCCTTGTGAAGAAATTTGGCTTAACAAAGGAAATTAGAAGTTGTTTTCTAAAAAAGCTAAAAGAAAACTCAAGCTTGCGTTTTCTGAGGAAGCACCCATAACCAGTGTGTAGTCTTGACGAGCTCTGTGTAGTAGTATGCTTACCCGTCCGGATAACCTGTGTTTCCGCTTCAAGATAGGACTCAAAAGAAAATTTTTGCGTTCGATAAAACACGTGTTTCTCAAAATGCTTAAAGTGTAGGTTGAAGATCTTGAAGAGCTCTATCACCTCATGCAATTATCACATTTTTTCATCCTTGTTTTCCCTCTGAAGAAGAGCGATGAAAAAGGGACAGGGGTTTGTCCGCAACTTTTTGGCGTCACTGTATGTGCAGATGCAATCCATGATCGATCGATGCGTGAGCACACGTCCTCAGGGGGAGGTTTGTGATACGAGGGGCGGTTTGTGATACGTATCACAGGCCCGTATCTTCTTTTAGAGGCAACGTCAAAGGATTGGACCAACGCAGATCGGATACTCATAGGGCCCGCTTTACAATTTTGTGGTAACGGTGGGTGGATCTTGCCCGGATGCTGCCTTTGACGTGAAGCTTTATTTTATTTAGACGCTTTTTTATAGTGCGTAAGCGAACATTCGGACGATATTGGTGAACGTTGCATCAAAAGCAGTGCAAATTTTTGTGATAAAAAATGTCCATAACTTCTTTCGAAGAGCGCACAGCAGATACCGAAAGCAGATTTGGAATTAGCGCTTCAAGATGCATTTAGTAGTATACGTTTCATTCTAAAAAGCCACGGTCGTCAAGTATCCTTCCCTTGTTAGCCGCAAGGACAACATCTGCACGTTACTTATGCAACTCAGAGTTAGTTGTCACGGGTGATGTTCATGTGTCCAGATTTGCCTAGGCTTTGCATTTGATCTGTAACATTATATCTGATACTTGTAATTTATTGCAACATTATAATTTGATATTATTTATTTATTAGGCTGGAAACTAAGTTTTGCAACTGGTTTCATAACTTCACTCTCTTTGAATATGGCGCACTCAAACTTTGGCATCATGTAGAAGGCAATGTGAGCTACAAGTGAGCACAAATTGTTTAAATTTTGAATACGATATAGAAAAGTTTCAGGTGTTTTTCGAAAAGCAGTGAAATTTGAGAATTTTTAGGGTTTCAAGCTAAAATGAAGCCTTTGGCAGAACCCTGACTGCGACGTCAGAATCTGGCAGGTTAGCAGCTGCACTTGTAGTTTACGTAATAGTCAACGCAGTGGCAAAATTTGAGTGCGCCATGTTGAGTGAGAGGGAAGTTATGAGACCAGTTGCAAAACTTAGTTTCCAACCTAATATTTATTTATTTATTGCACCAAAAGTGCGCCATCGACTAGTCAAAAATCTGGACAATAGTCATGGCAAATAAAAACGAACTCAGATAAAAGTATCATTCAAAGAAAAAAAAGTTCTTAGTCTTGATACTACCAAACTAACATGAAAGGAAATGAAATTATACCATCCAAACTTGACCACTATATTACCTGTTCAAAAAGCTCATTTGGATAGTGAGCAGTATTGGAGTTGGATTAACAGCGCCAGAGGTAGCTTTCACATTTTCCTGTACTTAAGCGACCAGATTTGAAACAGGGTGAGACCAGGGCGAATGGGCTAAACCATGCGTGCCTAAGTTAATTCACTGAGCTCACCCTAGCTATCTCGTGTTATAAAACATTGCTTTCGGATATAGTGCATGACTTCCTATTGCTCTGAACCGAACTTAATATAAGAGGGTGAGAGTAAGGCGAATGGGCGAAACCATGCGTGCCTAGACTAATTCGCTGAACTCACCCTAAGTACTTCTCGGGCAGTCGAATGTAGAATGATGTGACATTGTGTAAGTGATCAAAGTAGTCAAATTTCTGCCATAATTACGGTAAAAGTAGAAAAAAAAACGTCTGGTAGAATCAATTTGACATGTAAATGGAAGTAAGTAAGTTCGTATAGTGCATCCTGTGTCATTTGTCGTAATAAAGGTGGCATCAGTGTAGCCAAGGTAGCAGAACTCCATAACACAATACAAGAAGGACCGATGAGAGAGTTGACCAAATAAGATGAAATTCAACTGAAATAATACGCTTTAAAAGGGTAGATGTGATTTTTCACCTTCGGTCAATATGATCAACTTAGCCTTCAAAGAACGTGCACAGCGTGAAGCAATTAAATCCTTGGGTAAGAGCTAGATATTAAAGAACTTAGGCCGTCTGTCTGTTTGTCTGTCTGTGTCTATATCTGTCTGTCACGAAATTTAGAGAGTTGCATCAATTTTCTCTAGCCACAATTTTGCATAACACACATCACCAGTACGGAGGTCCATAACGCAGAAGCATGAAAGTATTCGCTGAGCGGAAGATACGAAAACTGCGAAACAGACAGGTCTACGCGTTGGCCTGCAATATTGGAGCGGATAGACTTTTTGGAAAGTCACATATATATATTTGACAGATTCATCTGCAAACAATCGACTTTAGCTTAGAAAGAATGCAAAAGGTCTATTTTCGCAAAATTGACGCCAAAAAGGAATGATTGCGTAGATTATCAACTTGTCGAGATTTTACTCAAAAAACAAAATAATCTTGCTCAGAGGTTTATTTACGGTGGCTATCGGTTAGGGTGAGAATCAAGCCAAGATATATAAATTCAATAGCTGATTCAAACTTGCATCTGTTCTGCAGACGTTTTTTCTTCCAAAGTCACAAATCTTAGAAGAAGTTCTGGTAACTGTTTACAATTGATTCGTAATGGTCATCACTGCGCCGTGAGTTTCGAAAAAGTCATTATACCAGCACGAGGAAGGCCTGCGGATTTTAGGGCCAGTGTGCGAACCTCTGCGAAGCAGAGGTGAAGCTCTGGTAAACGTAAGAATGCAGAGGAGAACTGAATTTATGACTACCTCCCCAAACATGCCGACTTTGCCTTCTCTATCATGACCAGTTTCATAGCGCAACCCATAAGCATAATGATTCGAACAGTATAAGTATCTTACAAAAATTCTAACTCGCTCTCATAAACACTATTCATAGAAGGCATCCATCATTTCTAAGTAGACTGCAAAGTACCATTCGATAGAGCAAAGCAAGCTCTACAAGATTGTGATCTCGCTTTACAGCTCTAATACAGCTCGAGTTTTGAGCCAAAAACTAAAAAGACCCAACTGCCTCAAAAATCGAGAACAATCGTAAGTCAGTTCATAAGTATCTTACAAAAATCCTAACTCTCTCATGAACACTATCCACAAAAGGCATCCATATACCCCGTTGCCGTATTTTTTCCTATGTTAGAAATCAAGAAAATGGAAATTTTCGTCAAAGTGATGCTTTGCATTACCCACATAAGTAGTGTATACTACAGACCTATAGAAGAACAAACGTAAATTTTCAGTTCTCTATAAGCTTTGGTTTTCGAGAAATATCGAATATGGTTTTCCCTAGTCAGGTAATCCAAGCCAAAGTCCGAAGTTTTCGAGAACTAAAGCTTGTAGAGAGCTAAAATTTACGTTTGTACTTCTACAGGTCTGTAGTATACAACTACTTATGTGATGTGAGGATGGCACAGCATCACTTTAGCAAATGCACGAAATTTTCCGTTTTCTTGATTTCTAACAGAGGAAAAAATACGGTAACGGCGTATATGGATGCCTTTTGTGGATAGTGTTTATGAGAGTTGGAATTTTTGTAAGATACTTAAGAACTGACTTACGATTTTTCTCGATTTTTGAGAGTTGGGTCTTTTTAGTTTTTGGCTTAAAAGTCGAGCTGTATTAGAGCTGTTGCTAAAGCGAAATCACCATCTTGTAGAGCTTGCTTTGCTCTATCGAATGGTACTTTGCAATCTACTTAGAAATGAGAACTTTATGACTTAATGCGGTTGAAAATCAAAACGGACATTAATTTCCGTTTTGATTTTCAATCTAATACATTATTTCATTATCAAAATGCAGAGTGATTTACAATACTTTGCAACATGTGAGCAGAGGCGCGATAGTCGAAGCCGAGTCTCCGCCTGTCTTCACTTTTGAGCTGGTACAGGGTGACCACCTTCACTTTTGAGTTTGAAAAATTTTTTTTTGCTGATTGAAAGAAGGAAAATAAGCAAAAGGAACGCAAAAGAAAGTATTTAGAGCATATATCTATGTATTAGGTTGTCCGGAAATTAATGCCCGTTCTGAGTTTCAAACGCAATAAGTCATACACTTCTCACTTCTAAGTAGGTTGCAAAATACCGTTCGATAGAGCAAAGCAAGCTCTACAAGATCACCATCATGCTTTTGCAACAGCTCTCATCCATTTCGAGTTTCGAGCCAATAACTAAAAAGACTCAGCAGCCCGAAAAACCGAAAAAAAAATCGTAACTCAGTTCATAAAAACCCTACAAAAATTCTAACTTGCTCACGTAAACACTATCCATCTAAGACATACTGTTAGAAATCAAAAAAACGGATATTTTCGTGCATTTGCCAAATTGTTGCTGTGCCGTCCCCACGTAGGTAGTTGTACAGTACAAACTTGTAGAAGTATAAAAGTAAATTCTCAGCTCTCTACAAGCTTTAGTTCTCGAGAAATTTGAATTTTAGCTTGGACCGCCTAACTAGGGAAAGCTGTACTCGGTATTTCTCGAAAACTAAAGCTGTAGAGAGCTAAAAATTTAGGTCTGTACTTCTACAGGTTTGTACTGTACAACTACCTATGTGGGAACAGCACAGCATCACTTTGGCAAATGCAAAAAAAAATCTGTTTTCTTGATTTCTAACAGAGGAAAAAATACAGCAAAGGCGTATACAGACCTTATGTGAATTGTGTTTACGTGAGCAAGTTAGAATTTTTGTAGGATTTTTATGAACTGTTACGATTTTTTTTCGATTTTTCGGGCTGCTGACAAGGGAATGGTCAGAAATCGAAGTGGCCAAACCAAACAAGCTGTACACCATTCGATGCATTATAAAACGGTGACTTCGAATCTGTTTTTCTTATCTGCTTCCCGCATCTGTGGATGAAGCTACAAGCGGTTTTATTGTGAAAAAATCACACATAAAGACAGCACTGTTGCATTTTTAGCTCAGCTTCTTCCTTTAAAAACTTGAAGTAGGCTAGCTGCATGTTTTGGCTCAGCATTAAGGCGAACGTGGCTCTGCACGGCTAAATTTTCAATTTCAAGGGTAATTTCATAGCAAAATAATGGTCTTTACTGGCGTGTAGCTTCATACACAGAAGCGGGAAGCAGATAAGAAAGACAGATTCGAAGTCAGCGTTTTATACTGCATCGAATGGTATACAGCCTATTTGGTTTGGCCACTTCGACTTCTGACCATTCCCTTGTGAGTCTTTTTAGTTTTTGACTCAAAACTCGAGGTGGATGAGAGCTGTTGCAAAAGCAAGATGGCCGTCTTGTACAGCTTGCTTTGCTCTATCGAGTGGTACTTTTAACCCATTTAGAAGTGAGAAGTGAGTGACTTATTACGTTTGAAATTTAAAACGGGCATTAATTTCCGGACAGCCTAATAGTAGGTCGATCTAGGCAGTACCCACCGAGAACCAGAATTTCGAATAACAAAATAACGTAAAATCATGCGAAATTTCCACTGTTACAAATCTGGTGGTTGAAGATTTCAGCCCTTGCGACTTCATAGGTTCTTAAGAGTAAGTGGTGAGAGAGAGTCGCTGAAAAAAGAATTCCAAAAAATAACGTCATTTCAGCGTTCAGTGACAGCTGTTGATTAAACCCATATAAATCTTGGATGTGGAAATGTGTCATGTTGCGACTTCATAGGTTTCGTAGAGTAAGGTTTGCCTTATCAGGATGTATTTTAGCCATACCGATCCATTCAAACAGCGACGAGATCCAGGGTCTTGAAAAAGCAGGTAAAAAAGCGCTTTTTGAACTTCAATAGCTCATAACTTCTTAAGAATCGCATGAATCATGTTGGGACTTCATAAGTTGGATTTTCCTCTTCAAAAGCTTTCAGAACGTTTATAACATGTGGGGGGTTCAATGATTTTCGCGGCTCTAACCCGGGGTAGAGACTTTTCATACCAAAATCTTCACGTTAATGTATTGACTGGAGGCCGCCAGCGGAGACTTTGTGATGAGAAGTCTCCACCTTCAGGCATATGACTTGAGAGACGCGAAATATTGTATACCATCTGAAAGCTCTTGAAGAGGGGAATCCAAACTATGAAACCCAAAATGATTCATGCAAATCTGAAGAAGTTATGGGTTGTTAAACTCAAAAAAACGCTTTTTACCTGCTTCATCAAGACCCTGGATCTCAGCGCTGTTTCAACGGATCGGTACGACTAAGATATATTCTGATAAGGCAGACCTTAAGCTATCAAGCCTATGAAGTCGCAACATCAAACACTTTTACATTCAAGATTTATATGAGTTTAAATGTCAGCTGTCATTAAACACGGTAAAATGACGTATTTTTTTGAATTCTGGTTTTGGGCGACTATCTCTCAAATCACTCGATTTTTTCACTATCTGATAGAGCGCCACTCACTCTTGAGAACCTATGAAGCCAAGCGCTGATATCTTCAAACACCAAATTTATAACAATGGAAATTTTGCATGTTTTTTTGTTACTTTCTTATTCAAAATTCTGGTTCTCGGTGCTTATTCCCTAGATCGACCTACTTTCTTCGCAGACGTTATAACAAAATTTACTTAAAAAATACGATTATAAAAAAGTTAATAGAACTTTTAAGAAAGAAATTTTTGCGAAAAGAGATGTCGACCTGTGCTTCCTCCCCCCTCCCCCCCCCCCCCACTCCCCCGGTTGATGTTTCTGGGGGAGGTGAGTGTCCGGCACCACCACCTTCACTTTTGGCCGGCCAGGGGTAGCTGGAACCACCTTCGCTTTTGGGCGCGGCTCCACCTATCGCACCTCTGCATGTGAGGTTCTGATTGCGAAGTGTGGTTCATTTTCAACAAGGACTCTGCTCATACAACCGGGAAATGATTGAGAGGCATGCCCTCAGAACGTAAATTTATCACCGTTCCGTGATGGGCAGTGCGAGGCTCTGCGAAGCAGATGAAATCATGAAATTGACTTGTTAGTTTGATGTTGAGAGCTCACTCTTAGGCCAAATATCAATAAATCAAAAGAATGGACCAGCGAATCGCCGCAAAAAGAGCGCTAAACCACCTAAGTTGAATACATATGTGTGCAAAGTTCCAGCTCAATCGGTTCAATGGCCAAACTTCTTCTTCCGTGGGCGGAAAGTGTTTTGACAGACTGTCACATACTGTCGACCTTGAGATTAAAAAAGCTTCATCGTCTCTACTCAAATGTTTATTGGAAAATGACTGGTTGGAGCATGTTCGGGGCTGTCTTAGGCTACTTTTCGCATCGATCGATATCGGTTTTATCGAGTTTTATCGATTTTTTCTAAAGCTTGATCTACGGGGCAATGAGTTGGCAAAGGCGGGTAATCGAGCATGCTGATTACGAATACAATATTGGTTTTTAAAGATATCCATTATTTTTATCGATTTTATCGATTTTTTGCAAAGTTTGAGCTACGGGGCTGAGAGTTGGCACAGGGGGGAGGGGTAATCGAGCATGCTGATCGCTAAAACAGTGGAAATAGTGAATTGGCATGTAGACTTGGGCACAGGGAAAAGTTGTACAGGGAGGATAGGGATGAAAGCTTTATCATAATGTTTTGACAGGGCCGAGCGGAGCCGGGCAAGGCAGCTAGTAGCGTATAATCTGCACAAAGGTCGAGTTCATAATGTGCAAATTTTCAGCTCAATCGGTCTAACGGCGGGCATTTCCAAAAAGACAAACGAATAAACCGGAACCTTACAGACATTGAGTTTTATTTATACAGGGTGTCCCAAAATTATGTATACACTTTTTGATAACTTATCTCTTCCGAGAATTTTTTTGCCTACGTTCAAACAACATTTTGTAGAGCTGGCTTGAACTCAAGTTTACAGTACGGAGCGAATCTCCAATCTTCCTTCATTACTGGGATTACGGTAGGAACATTTGGCTTACATTGCCATTGTGGATTTGTCATGTTTCGTAATAAAAATTTCATTTATTCTGAAAAGTGGTGCATTAGGGATAATGCGCGGTTTGATCTTATTATTCAACTTTTTAGGGGTTTGTAAAGCTTTTCAAGTGGTGTAATGCAAGTTAGGAAGCATTGTAAGGGCAGCTAATGCGGTTCCGGAAGCATTGCTGTAAAATGCAAAGGGATTTTAGCGTCTTTAACTAGCCTATTGCAAGAGTTCCCGGGTTGTTGGTTTGCTTTCTGAGGCGAAACAAGGTCCTCAATGGCTCAAAACCCTCTTTGAAGTTTCTGCCGTGATCCTACATTAATAAGGAAAGACCGGCGATTCGCTTCACACTGTAAATCTGAGTTGAAGCCATCTCTACAAAAGGTACCTGAAGGTAGGCAAAAGACTTTCAAAAAGGAGAGATATTAGCGATCAAACAGCGTTCATACTTATGGGACACTCTGTATATAGATATTTACTTACTTACTTAGATACTTAGATAGCCCATCCTCACGTGATGTGCGGACACCAGTACAGAAGTTGCCATTGATCCCTGTCTCTCGCTTCGGACATCCACGATCTTCTTGGTTGTCGTCGGTGGCTGCGTCCACGAGTTCCAGGTGCAAAAATCGTATCCAACTGATTTCAGCTGGTCCATCCGTTCCACGAACACGCCTGCCCATCTTGTTGGAGGTCTTCCTTGGGGACGTTTCTCTTCGCGAGGAATCAACTCAGATGTTCTTAGTGTTCATCTCATCTGTTCTTCTCATGATGTGACCGGCTCATCGATGTTTCGCTTTCACAACATATTCCGCTGAGTCACGAAGACGGAACATTCTTCTCAAATCCGTACTGTGATGAAGTCCGACAAGATGCCGTTTGTGTCGGTCATTTTTAAACAACTGCGCTCTAGCGCTCTGTGAGTGGTCCGTAGAGCTTTCGGCGTGGCTACAGTCTCTGCCCAAGTCTCAGCTGCGTAACAGAGCATTGAGAGGACGATGAGTCGAACAGGTGGGCACGAAGCTTTGGATCGTCAGTTGGTCGGTGTCCTTCAGAGCCCGAAGGCGGCCCAGACTGCTATTCTTCTCCTGTTAAGTTCTTTCCTCAGGTCCTTCTCCAAATTCATCGAACGTCCGAGATACACGTAAGAAGACGTCTCCGTGATAGGGGTGCCTCCCAATTCTATTTCTGCATCTTCGCAAACGGCGTTCTTCATGAGAATCTTCCTCCGATTTATTCGCAGTCCGATCTTCTTCCCTACTTTGTTTAGTTCCTTCATCATCTTCTCTGTTTCAAGGATACTGCTCGAGAAGAGAACGATGTCGTTCGCAAAACAAAGGTTCGACAGGAATCTCCCATCAACTCGTATGTCTCTCTCGTCCCAGTTTAGTGACTTCATTACCCACTGCAAGGCCGCGGTGAACAGCTTCGGCAAAATAGTGTCGCCTTGTCGAACCCCCTTCCCAATTGGAATGGTTAGGGGGCGATGGAATAGCTGCATCGTTGTTGTACAGTCCTTGTAGCAGTCGGCTAGTGTCCTCACGTAAGCTGATTCCACTCCTTGATCGACTAGCGCTGACAGAATGACGTTGGTTTGGACGCTGTCAAAGGCTTTCTCGTAGTCGACAAAGGTTAGGACGAGAGGCAGTCGGTAATCCTGGCAGACTTCTATAACCCTCGAAACCGTCTGGATGTGTTCCATGCAGTTGAATCCTTTGCGAAATTCAGCTTGTTCTTGGGATTGGGCTTCATCCAGTGTCCTAGATATGCGAGCGAGGATAATCTTCGTGAAAAGTTTATAAATAAATAAATAGATAAAGTAAATAAATAAAAGTTTATACAGCACACTAGGCAGGCATATTGGACGGTAGTTTCGAAGATCTTCCCGTTCACCCTTCTTGAAAAGAAGGACGGTCTTGATGTTCTCCACTGGTCGGGAATCCTTTCCTTCTGAAGGTAAGATGTTAGGTGCGACGCGAGAATCTCGTGTAGACGTTGTCCTCCAGCTCGCAGAAATTTGACGCAAGGATGGTCTGGTCCTGGAGCCGTGGACGTCTTCATGGCTTGATTCGCCGTGCGCACTTCAGCAGGTAGAATTCGTGGTGGTACCTCTCCAGTGGGAACAACGGTCATCGGCACGGGTCTTGATGAGCGGAAGAGGTTGGTATAGAAGTTCTTCGCGATAGATTCCATCTTGTATCGGGAAGAAGTCGGAGTCCCGTCTTCGTTCAATAGTGCAGCCAGCGGTACGTGATATTCGCAGAGGTCCCTTCGGCACTTCTTGAAACTTCGTTTTTCTTCGGCTGCTTCCAGTATATTGGCTTGTCTATACCTCCTAAGATCCTCGCGCAAAGGTGTTCTGCAACTGGCAATAGCTATCCAGTCGCTCGAGACAGGTATTCGAATCTATCCTCAGAAATCTTCTTCTTTCCAGCAATTTTTGGTGATCTTCAAAATTCGTTCCAAGTCCTTCTCAGAAGCCACAAAGGCGCACTTTCCGCGGCTTGCAATCCTTTAAGCCGGTCGTAGTTGTACGTTGGGTCCCTTCGATAAGCCAGTCACAACTTGATATAATCTTCTTCAGCCCCTTCTTGCGGCACCATGGCAAGCCTTCTTTTGCAGCTTTCTAAATCGTATCTTCGCTCGAAGAGTGGTGATTAGAGCCACGCAGAAGGATGCAATTATGAGACATCGAGCAAGCTCCATCTTCGGTTTGTGAGAATATGGTCGACCTCGCTTGAGTCTTTCCGTTGCGCGGTTCCCTGTCCATTTGCGATTCTTTCTTCATGAAGATGGAACTCCCATGGAAGGGTCGTGCGACGAAGAGAAGCTCAATGAGACGGTTGCCGTTTTCACTCCGGAGCCCATATGCGAACTTCCCAATCCTTTTCTTTTCTAAGGGCATCCCGATTTTTGCGTTAAAGTCGCCCACAACAAATGTGAAAAGGAATTCTCGTTGCGGATGACCTCCTCCACGTCATTGTAGAAGACATCTAGTTTTGAGTCGTCAGCTGCTGATGTTAATGAGGAGCAGTTCATGATGCTGATGGTCTTCTGACGTAGAGGTCGTAATTGTGGGATGGCTAGTCGACTTGATAGAATCTTATGCGAATCAACAAGATGAACGATAGATGGGTGGACGACAAAACCAACACCTCCTACGTTTTGTGAACCTTCTCACCACAAATGGTGAGTGTCCCATCAGTCATATGTCGCACGTCCTTTTTTCTGGACTTCGTTTCCTGCACAGCGATGATGTGGTACTTGATGTGCTCTGCAGCGTCGAAAAGAGCGTGGAGGTCGGCGTTTGTGGATACTGTCCCGGCGTTGTAGGTGTTATCGTCCTAGCAGAACGTGTCGTTTTTGTTCAGTCAAAAAGACGCTCTGAGGACCTGACATCGTTCTTGCTACCACCCGGCGCCGTAAGCGAGATCTGGGCCTGTACTAATCCACCCTACCTGCCTCCATTTCTTGCCGTCAGCCAGCCCTGATGTCGACTTGAGGTCCCTGAAATCTCAAATTGCCTCCGAGGACCCTCAAGCCAGGCTGAGCATCTTTTATCTGTGTTACTGCCTAGTTTTGCTGTCGAAATAGTGTGGGAATTGGAAGAAAAAACAAAAAAATGTCCTCGTTTGCCATTTATTTGGTGCGAAGTGTGAACCTGCCGGAAGGTTTACAATCTACTTTTGTCAAAATTTGAGATGCCATCTTGCCAGCCTACCGGCAGGTCAGAGAGTGCACGAAATAGTGTGTAGTCTGCGGAGTGCAACCTGCCGGCATCTCGACGTGCCCCTACCACGTCCAGATGCCGGCACCTTTGCCGACGGCGTCTGTGAAGCGTCGCGCGGCAATATCACACAATTAACGTCTAGCAGAAGGATCAGAAAATTTATTTTCTTTCAAAAAACCATAATTTTTATCAATATATGGATTTTTCCTTGTTCAAATTCTTGATATATCTATGGAAAAAATAAATGGTTATATCCTATAACCAAAAAAAACGCCATCTTCTTCTTCTTGCAAATCCTTTAAATCTTGTTTGCAACATCGCCTGCTTCTTGCTCTCATCAATCAGCTGTTCTTTCAGGTCAATGTCTATCAAGGCGCTTTCACAGATGCGACGTTTCTGTGCGTTTTGTCATTGCCGCCGCACACAGCAAAAACTGACGCGTGGTTCAATGGTTAGTGCTGCGGAGCTCAAAGTTGACGCATGCAGGTTCGAGCGCGCTTGATGTATCTAAGTGCTTTGCGGCTGCCTGCGTTATCAAAATTTCATGTGCATATGACTGCGGAGTACGAGTATTTAAAACTATCAGAACCTACGAGCGATCGAAGCGAATAAGATGTCACAAAGCTAATCAAAAAGCGAGAATCTAAAGCAAGATTTAGCTTGCGCCCGAAACACGAGCATGCCGCGAGGTTCGCGAACTTGCCGGCATTTTTGATGCCACCAGCTCAGATAATATCCGGAGGCAGGCGGCCATGCGATTTATGGGCGGGCGGGCACCGGAAAAATAGTTCGCTGAGTTCTTGCGGTCCGCTTGCAGATATTTGGGAGAATTTCAGCGAAATTTTAGACAAACCGCGACAAACAGTCGCGGTTTCCTTAAGGATTAGCTGCGGCGCAGTGGCCGCAATCTCACCGACTTTCCGCGAGAATATGCGAAATTTCCGAGGACCGCACGGTCCTTTGTGGAGGACGCAGCCCCCAGGTACCTTCGGCTGAGAGAAAGTACCTCAAACTTGAGTAATTAAACCAACGGTGTCACCTCCGCCACACTTACCTGTGCTCGACGTAAGCCCGAAACTCCGTAAAAAGAGTCCGAGGCCTGCTGAAAGTTCGGCCAGCGTTTGCTGAAAGAGATTATTTGACGAGCGCCTGCAGAAAATTCTGCGTTGTTGCCCCTTGGCAGAACATTAGACAGTAAAGGAAGTACCGCTCGCTGAAGGTTTGGCCATGCCCCAAAAATCTGCAGACCGCTTGCAGAAAAACGCGAGTTTGCGGACCGCCTACCCCCGGCGGTTATCTGAGCGGTAGGGTAGATTACTACCACCCCTGATGTACAGGGTTTCTTTCTATTCTTCTAACTGGCGGAGTAATGACATATTTTCCCCTACAAGAGCAGATCTACTACTCAGATAATCGCCGGGGCAAGCGGTCCACAAACTCTTGCTTTTCTGCAGCCGGTCAGCAGAATTTTGGGGCGTTGCCAAACTTTCAGCGGGCGGCACTTCCGTTACGGTCGCATATTCTGCCAGCGGGCAGCAATACAGCATTTTCTGCAAGCTCTCGGCAAATAATTTCTCTCAGCAAGCTCGGACTCTTTTTAAGCAGTTTCGGCCGTACGCCGAGCAAAGGTGAGACTCTACAGTTACCCAAGTTTGGTGTACCTTCTTTCAACGGAAGCTAACCTTTGATTCAACTGGCTTGGCACCATTAGGGCGGGGTTCCGTGATCCAACTGAGGCCGTTCGCGCCCGCGACGCGGCCTCAGTTCTCTCTCGCGCGAGTGCTCTCTGATCATTACCTAGTCCTAATTAGGTCACGAAGCCCCGCCTTTGCCGAAGCCAATCGTTGAATTAAACGGTGCTCTGGGCAGTGTGGTCCTTCACAAAGGACCGTGCGGCCCCGAGCAATTTTGCATATTCTCGCGGAAAATCCACGAGAACGCGGTCACTGAGCCGCAAATCCATAGAAAAACCGCGATAATTTTTTAAGCGTTCGTCTAAACATTGGCCAAAATTATTCCAAATTTCTGCAAGCGGACCGCAAGAAATCAGCGAACTATTTTTTCGGTGCCCGCTTGCTCAAAATTCGCCTGGCCGCCTTGGCGATTGTCTGAGTAAGCCCACTCCTGATTTCCACGGAGCAATCGCTGACCCGGGTGTGGAGCGGGCAGGACCGCTTAGCGACCGGGAAAACGAGACGGCGGTGGATGTGGCCTGGCCGGCTCTCAGCTAGGCATCCGGCCGAAACCGGAAACGTCGAACTCCTTTACAGCTTGGGAGGGCCTACCAGAGTATACATACACTTGGCTGTGCAGTTCGACACCAGTGTCATCCCCACGCACGTTGAGGAGCTGACCATTGTGAGGGAAACTGTATATTATATTATATTAGGATGTCCCATAATTATTTACCATTTCTACTCTAAACATCAGCTTTTCTCGAGAACTAGGGCAACTACAAAGGATACAAATACATGATTGTACTTCAGTATGTATGAGCCAAACAATCACGTGCGTGCGAGGAGCTCAGGACGTCTGGACAGATTTGCCATTTTACTTCCATTCATTTTTTCTTAGTTTCTAGCCATGGAAAAAATACAAAAATTGTCTAGTTGAATGTTCGATGTGTCAAACATATGCTAGGTCAAATAAGAAATTTTTTGAATTTTTTGGGGCGGAGATACGATTTTTGACAGTGAAACTCGTTTTTGACTGCTATCATATTTCAGCTCAAAACTTTACGTGAAATGCGATTTGTGCACACTCTTGATACTCATCTTGGAGAGCTTACTTTGCCCTATCGAATTGTTACTCAAGCCGCATCTGTATGCGATTTGCAGAATCGTCTCCTTTGCTAAAGTAATAGATGGAGAAAGCACAGCCCTAAAAGCGGATAATAGGACAAACGATATTTGGCGCTTCAATTCCATAGCGTGTGGTTCTTTGATGCGAAATTTCTGGAGTCGGCGAAAGAGTAGTGCTTTGTCTTGAGTGCAAAAAGAGGCAGCTAATTCAATTTTGAAGAAACTTTATCATGTCGAAAATGATCATTTCACTCAGGTGGCCCAATATCTGGACTTCAAATTCGTTTATTGGGCCAGAGGTTATTCACATGCTAAATATGGATATGATAAATGATAATGGGTGTGATATATGACAAATATGACCCGTTATGCTCGGTAGGCCCTTTTTATCACGGTGTGATAGGATGACAAGCCAACACATCTCATGAGTCCCAACTCTGTATACCTGTACCTTGCCTCCAGCGGCGTACCCAAGGTTTTCGTTCGGGGGGGGGGGGGGAGACAAAAAATTTTTCCGATAAAGTACGTGGCCTGGGCCACGCACTCCGAAGAATTTTTTGGTATGCTTTTCAAAATTTTTGCGTACTCCTAACTCCGAGTTACAGAAAAGGGGGCATGGCGCTAGCCACGGCTCTGAAAAATTCTATTTATAAGGCTAAACTGAATTTTTAAAAAGTTTAAAAAAGACTTTAATTATTTACAAGTATAAACAAGCCACTTGCACATTTTTATAACTCAAGCAACTTTCAAAATTTTCGCGACCCATTAATCAGCATAGTCATCCCATCTGTATAGGGGCCTGCATGGTCACATCGCGAGAGTCGGACGTGCGTACGGCCATTGCGCCGAGAAGGTCCCTTGTCCGTCCCATGAATTAGGTGTGTGCCAGACTTACCTTTTCGACGGGTTCATTCACCCCCTCTGCTATTGGTCAGTGCATTGATTTGACCAACAGCGAATGAGTGAACCGGACGAACAGGTTAAACAGGATAAATTTGGCAGCGGTGCAGTGAGATCGGACGTGGTCGGCGCAATGGCCAATCCACTCTCGCGATTATGCAGGCTCCCATATTAACTCCCAGTCCCAAAGCTCAAACTTTGCAAAAATTTCTTAAGACTTATTGCATTCGTAATTAGAATGCTTAGTTAATCCCCTGTGCCAGCTCCGTAGCTCGAACGTAGAAAATCGATAAAAATTGTTGAAGAAGTTGCAGGTCGATGACGAAAAGTAGACTGCTACTGCAATGCCGTTGTATGTGTGCCAGGTTTGGACCTGATTGGATCAGAAAAGGAATTTCTTTTCGGAGCAGACAGACAGACAGACGAAAAATAGACAGACAGACAGACAGGTAGATAGACGAATAGATAGACAGCCATCAGCATCCGTTTCCATCGTCAGCCGTTTTTCTATCTTGAGAGCGCAAAATCACCATATCACACTGCAAGTTATGCTTCTTATCTTCCGTTTTTTTAAAATTTTCCAATGTGTAGTTACTTCCGATTCGCTCCTCCAAGTTTGAGTGCACTTGAAGTCATCTTCCATGCTTCTTCATGACTCTCATGTGCAGTTTGACTACTCTCATACATTACCTTTGTATTCGTAGTCGTCTTTTTGGTGTGCTTTGTTTCGTTTACCTTTGTCATATGGAATATCTTTTTCTGGAGCACATCTTTTTACATTGGCATAGCTTTCAATTTGTGACTGAGAAATAGATCATTGTAGCAGCAAGGCACATTCGAAAAGAATGAGCGCATCCAAATCCGAAGAGATTCATTCCGCGAATAAACTTTAGCTTGCGCAAGTGAAGTACTTGAATTTGCGTAATAGTTTTGGACAAACAGATCACATACAGAAGTACAGAATAGTACATAAACAAGAAGATGCCCAGGGGCGGTAGCAATCGCCCACTCGCTATGCGGGCCATTGTTAACGAGAGCCCGCACAGGCGAAAGCGCCCTTTCCGCGATTTACGAAAGTCTGAGAAACGCGGCCCAAACGGGCAGCGCCGTCCGACTCGTCGAGATGGGGAACTGCTGCCCAGCTGCCGTGCCCTACATAACCAAACTTGCCAGGTCGGACCATATTCCTCAATAGATAGGAGCCCGGTCACAGCTTGGCTTCATATATCGCGGGCGCCAGTGCTCGCGCCTATACGGGCTGTTACCTGTAGGGGAACCCCTTCCCATACAGGAGATTGATAAATACCGCCCCAGGTTCAAAGACAAGAGGACCTATGGTATATGATGAAAGCGCCTACTTTGACGGACGGCTGATGGCTGCAGGCGATAAGGGCAGTGGCCCAGCAGATTGATACTTTGGAGCATTTATCGTTTTTGACTTATCTGAAGGAGCTGAGTCTAAAATTGTGCTTTGCGGCTTTGGAGATATTGATAACTCATTTTACTGGACGCGGAAATTACTACTTCGACGGGAAGCGGAAGCCCTACTCTTTATAGTACGATTGGTGCTGGAGCCAATAACACAACTGAGAACGAGAGGAGTGGCTGTCTCAACCTACCTGGACACCACGAGTCAATCGTTTGCTAGAGGGCGGCCTTTTACTCCCCGCCCACGAAGCACTTTCTATGTCCGAGTTACTGAAATCCAGAAGCTGTTGGACTCAGTTTCTCTAGGGGAATCGAACGAAATACTTCAAACTCGCCGCTGCCTAGTCACTTCAATGGCTGCTGGCGGCGGCTGCCGGCGCAGGATGAAGGCTCCCTCACTGCTTGGTTTTGGCGTCTTGGTTGGTATAATTCAATAATAATGACTCACAGGTACTAGGCCATCTAGCAGTGCCCAGAAAACATGTACCAGATGAACATGAATGAACAGCAGCTGGATAGAGATAAGTATTGCCCAGAAACGCATAAGCATAACCGACTGATTCGTCCACTTGTAATTGACTGAGAACTGCCCAACAAAAGATACATATAATAAATGAATGAGGCTTGATATGTAAACAATCAATCACTCATATAGGAAGGACGCTAGAAGATCTAACGACCGACGAAGCGATGTGTTACACTGCATAATCTTCCCTCACTTGTACTCAGACACTGAGACCGGCCGAGCCGCGGCCCATTTCCGGCTGGAATTTCGCAGCGTCCGCGGACCAGCCGGTGAAGGTCCGCGGACCAGCCGGTGAAGGTCCGCGGCTCAGCCGGAAAACGGCCTCGGCTCAGCCGGAGCTGGTTGTCGGGCCATATAGTTCATTCTAGCTCGGATACAAAACGACTGTTTTTTTATTCACTGGCGCGTATATACACGCTGTGAAAAACAAAAATTGAAGTCGCAGACATGGCCGCTTCGGAAACCATGTCCGGCTTCAAAATTGGACAACACAAAGTGCTATCCAGGTGTTGTACAACACATTGGTCTTGTTCCTGCCTTGGAGACTGGAAAGACATGGAAGGCTATGGACACTGAGGGCAGCCTGACCATGCGTCGTACATCACGCAAGTGTTCTTTACGCTCAGATACTAGGACCGGCCGAGCCGAAAATGGGCCGCGGCTCAGCCGGTGTTTCGTTATAGAGATTTTGGTCCGCGGCTCAGCCGGTGCAATCATATCGACATGAATTGAGGTCCGCGGCTGGGCCGGTCTTCGGCCACGCCCCCAAATTAAGGCCGCGGCTGGGCCGGTAAGCCATATTCAGTCCGCGGCTCAGCCGGTGCAATCATATCGACATGAATTAAGGTCCGCGGCTGGGCCGGTCTTCGGCCACGCCCCCAAATTAAGGCCGCGGACGGGCCGGAAAGGCCTTTTGAGGCCGCGGCTCAGCCGTCCCAGTGTCTGAGTAAGACGACCCACGGGAACTTCCGCGGAGTTCGACGCCGCCATGAATGAAAACGGAAATTTCCAAAGTTTTCATTATAGGCTGCGCAAGGTTGGTCACTGATGTTCAGCCGAAAGTCAATTGTTCAAGCTTGAGGCCTTAATCCCAAGTGGAGAGGTATTACGAACGTTAAGTTGATGCAATAGCGTCACCTTTCGAAAACCTTTGTATCCTGCTCGCGCAGGCTCTCGCCACTCCTCGCTTACCTCACAACCACTTATGAAAGAAATCTGGGTCATTCAAAGTGGCCGTTTTGAGGTGAAAATTATAAGCCTTGCGTCTTTATCCACGGAACGACTGTGAGCGGGAAGTTATGAGCCCTTTGGAGCGGAATGACGAGGAAAGTGCAATTTTTCCAGCGCTAATCTGATACAGTGATAAGTACGATTATAATAAACATTAATATCCACTGTTAGAGCGCCTCGATACTTACAGTCATCCGCACGCCGTTAAAAAGACCCTTCCCAGTTTCCTACACGCTTACCTAAACGTTCTTTCTTCTTTTCACCTTTTGGGGTATAAAATATGCTATTCTGGATATCTGGCTTCCATTGAGAAGTTTTTGGTTTTTTTGGAACTATGAGCAAAAGTAGGCACATTTTTCAGTGACTGCGTTCGAGTACATGTTAGAACGGCATTTTTGACGGTGATTTTTACTTGAGTAGGAGTTTCTCAGGAGCTGCAATCTTGGGAAAGGAAGGTTTGGAGTCAGATTCTTACTGAGGTAAGTACATAACATATTACAACAACGGAGCAGTTGAAGGCAAGTTACATAAGTGGTCAAGAACATTTAGGTCAGGTGACCTGGTTTTGAAGGGATGTTTGACCCAATCAACTCTATCAACTTCAACGAAAACTGTTTATTAGGGGGTCTAATTTGTTTAACATAAGCCTTTTAGAACTTACGCTAGATGTTTGGGACTGCTTTGCATTGTTTTCGCTTTGTAATAATCCCAAAAATTAAAACACTTATGGAGAACGCGATGGTCGGAATTTTGGCAGCTTCAAAACCACTATTTGATGGCGACGTGAAGGCAAATCTCTATTTAATTTAAAAATGAGTATTATTTTGCTTAAAAACAGTCTTTTCCATTCGCATTTACAACAAAGTTCATGTGTAAAAATGACTTTGTCCACAATGAGAAAAAGGATGGAAAATAGTAGGCAACTATGGAAGACGGCCAGGAGGTGCGCTTTTTCCGAAGATCACCAACACAGCAGCCTCATTCAAGCTAAGCTTCTTTCAAGGATGCAGACAACTTAGTGTACTAGCGTATGAAATTACCTCTAAGTTTGACGGTTTGGCGATAACTAAATGTTCACGATTTTGATTAAAAAAATTAATGGATTTTCTCGTATTTTCACCCCCCAACAACTGTGTTTTGAATCTGCGGCCCATGCAACGCCCTTCTGGACGGCGGCCAGGATCCTCCAAAGGCCCCGGAATGATTAAATCATGGAAGTCGAAAATCTGGGTAGACGGTGTGCCTTTAATCTTCCCGTAATCCCAGCAGATGGCACTACCGCGCGAGATATTAGGTTGGAAAGAAAGTTCTCGGACTTTTTTTGATCAAATTTGTTATATCTCGAAATCTCATGTATGTACATGCGCAAAAACTTGCAGCTGTATTTTCACTTGCCTGTATCTGAAATTGCAAGTGGGAGGAGCCTGGAATCAATGGAGGCGGAGTTTGTCACTTTTTAGTTACCTCATTTTTCTTGTTATTCAAGCTCAAATTTGATCTGAACTGTGCGACTAAGTATGTAAGTATGTGTATACTATGAATTGGAGCATGTGCGGGTTTCATAACATTTATAGAAGTTGGAGATCTGGGTTAGGGCAAAGCTTATGGTTTAGGGTTTTTGCTTGAATTTACACTGAAAACATTGATAAGGCTTGCGCTTACCATGGTTTGTAGAGATTGCTTTTCTCTATCCAATAGTGCAGCATGCCCCGATTAGTGTTTACATCGAAACGAAAACCTTGTCTATATGCGATGTCTGAGAACTTTCTTTCCAACTTAATATGATCTCCTTAGTGTAAAAGATAACTTAGACGAAGTTTGCGATTTTTCTACTTTTTGGGTCACTTAATGCCGCTAGTTTTAGTGAATTCCAAGCTTTTCATTCTTTAGGTCACCTAACGTGGAATAGCAATTTTGCCAATGTTTTGTGATATAGACAAATACCAACGGGATCCACTTACAACACTAAATACACCGTGTATTGTGTTGTTGTATCATTAACAGAAGCAAGCAATTATTTTTCAATCGAACGCACAGTATCATTTAAATCACAACTAGTAATACTTTCTGGACTTTCGTCTTTTAAAGTAGTCGATCCGGATCCGTGTGTTTCAGCGCCTTGTCGGCGCTCTTCTTCCACTTGAGGATGCCCCGCCACTGGACGAGCTGCTTGCGCTTGCGCTTGCGTTCTCTCTTTCTTGCCCTTTCTCTACTTGTTTTTCTTGCCTTTCTTGTCTTTGTTTTCTCCTTCTATAAACGGCTACGAACATCGTAATCACTATCACAACGCCGAGGACCGCTACTATTATGATACCTGCTATGAGTAGCTGAAATTGATTTTGTATAGAAAGCACGAATGTAGCCGAAGCAAAAGACAGAACCCACAGGTGACAGCCCCTTCTGCTTCTTTTCTTTTTCTTGCTTTTCACCACTTTTTTCTTCTTTTCGCTCTTCTTGTGTCGTAGAAATCGAGGTCGTAAGAGTTGTGGTGGTTGTGGTCGTGGTCGTGGTTGCTAAATTATTAACAAAATCAAATGAAAAAGGGTAATCTGCAAATTTGCTGCAGTATGGGAGCAGTGACTGAAAAGAGCCTTGCTCCAGCACAGATGCCGCGTTGCAACCATCCTAGGAGTTGTTTTCCATTAAAAAACGTATTCCATCTTCTATCAGGTTGTCCCAAAAGTAAACTAAACTCCTTTTCTAGATAAACCAAGCTGTTTTTGTTTTCCAAGCAAATCTAAAGTGTCTTCTAATAGAGTGAAGCATTTACAAAATGTCGGTCAAAATTTGAAGCCAAAATCGTAAAACAATTTATCACCGGAAAATTGAGTTTTTCCGCGAAGAAATTTCAAGGACCTCGAACTTAGTCATTATGCAGTAGTACACACATAGCAGTACTCAAAAATGCCTTCGCTGGATTTAAACAGCGCTTAAAAAGCGAGAAAAAAAGATAATCAAAAATGGCAAATTCTGTCCTTAGTCCGTCCCACATATGTCATTGTATACAAGCCTTAATAAATATATTCCCAGAATTTTGTTTGTGCTTTGGTGATTGAGAAATACCAAGTTAAACAGTCTGAAAAACCGAAAAGAGTAACATTTTTGCATTTTCGGGTCATTTTAATTTCTCAATTTTGAGCCCCGCAAAAATCCATCAAATCCATTTTTGGGCACTACTATGTTTCTACTGTATAAAGTTGGAGATTTGTAAGAATTCTGGAGGGAGATCCGATTTTCATGGTATCTGAGAAATTTTTTGGCTCTAAATTTTATCTGGATTACAACTTAGGCGAATCTCTGATGGCCATTTTGTAGAGCTTGCCTCGCTCTATTGAATGGTACCCTAGGTCTACTAGGAGAACAAAAACAGTCTGATTTCTTTGAAGAAGAAAATTACTTTTGGGATAACCTAATACATGCTTGTTTATAAGCATGGACGCGTAAGCGTGTCTCCATTAACAAAGTTTCTTGAAGTGATTGGCCAGCTACACCAGTTCTATCGAGTGTAAAAAGTAGAAAAGGCAGCTTGAACTCGCGCAAAAGGCTGGGTATAGGAGGCGTTACGTGAAAGATAATGAAGTTAGATATGTAGACTCAATCTCATGAAGATTGGCGATGGCAAATCAGCTATGTTCTAGTTGATGTTAAGAGTCGACACAATATTGGATTATCTCATTCAGTGTGTTCTGCTCTTGTCGCACTGCTGCTCATCTTTCCCTGCTCCTCGACACTGAGAAGGTCATGAGAAAATAAAAAGAAGCATTAGCGCCCTTGTACAGCCTGTAGAGCAGATCTGAAGGTGAATATTGTGCAAGTGTAGCGTACAAGGCTCCTAAATTGCAGAGTCGTTTGCACCAGCGGTCGCGCGACCGCGTCAATGGCGCCGCCTCGGGTGGAGGACTATATGTCGCCGAATTTTGAGGAGTCCCGCGAGGATTTCCTGCAGGAACGCATGTCCGCGCATGTACAAGGGCGCGTATTTGTCGCAAATGACCGTGGGGACCGCCCTTTTTCGGCGACATATAGTCCCCTACCCCGCCGCCTCGATCGATGGCGCCGGCGCCGACAAAATGCCCGGGTGCGACGCTCTTGCCGGCGTCGGCGCCATCGATGGAGGCGGCACCATGGATGCCCGGGCGCGATGCGGTCGCCTCTGCAATTTGGGAGCCCTGTAGATTGCCGGCAAAATCTGCGCATGAAGACATTGTTACGCCCGTAATATCGACAAACTGCGCGCGCAAAATTGCCCGTAGCACACATTCTCATTTTCTCCCAGCATTTTCTTTGAAATGGCGAATGGCAACGATATGACAACGCAGGAAAACTCGTCGCACAAGTTACCATTTCCTCCACATTGACTGTATAGTTCATTTATAAAATCGTGAGATGGATTTTAATGCGGACTTCACTCCCATAGAAGCATAAAACGCTCTTACAAGAAAGCATCACCTCAAGGTTCCGCTCAGTCACTTCCAGTGTTTGAATATCGTTATACGCAAGCAGAAAAAAACCACTTAGCTAAAAATGAGAATCAAGAAAATGCGATTTCCGGAACTGGCGTGCGTGTCGCGCGCGGTCGCGCCATCGTCACGATTTTTCAAATGCCCTATACATGAAGTACGAAATTGCCACGCGCACGAGCTCTGGTGCGGGATTGAGAGGTTCATAGCAGATGTCTGCACATGGTAATTTTCGATAAAATATTGTGTAATGCAGGTGCCAAACAAGCAAGCAAGGAGAGAGGTGCGAGTTGGTTGTAAAAAAGATTTAGATTCGAAGAGAAAAAAACGTGGTAGAAGGAAGGTTACAGTCAAAAGAGATGGTCCTACATGAAACTCGGATCACAAAGTGGAAAGTACTCATTCTTATTGGTCGTCCACGCAAGGCACGGAGTTGCGCGTCACTTCTCTTTTCTCATGCACTTTCCTCGCTTTTTCGTCGTTGTCTCTCCCATCCATGAACTAAAGTGGACACGATAGCGTTGCCCTTCGAGCACAGCGCGGATGGCCCACGAAGAACTCAGACAGTCGAGGGAATACCTCTGGCGAGCAAATGGCGCGAGTCTCCCACTTCGCGCTCTGGAGCGCTCCGGAGCCCTGCCATTTAACCCATTTTGGTGCTCCGGGGCACTCCCAAAACTGGCGCACCTCCGGAGCAGAGATTTGCACGTCCCGGAGAGGGGTCCCATTCGCCTGCTTGTGACGTCACGGTGAACGAATGGGACTCCTCTCCGGGACGCGCAAATCTCTGCTCCGGAGGTGCGCCAGTCTTGGGAGAGCCCCGGAGCACCAAAATGGGTGAAATGGCAGGGCTCCGGAGCGCTCCAGAGCGCGAAGTAGCAGACTCGCGCCATTTGCCCGGTACCCTTCGACTGTCTGAGAATCTATGAGGAGCAGAGTCAAGCCCGTTTATGAGATCCGCGGCCCTCTTTTACGACCCCCCCCCCTCCCTCCTCCCGAATGCCAGATCACTTTAAAGAATGCCAAGAGACCTTACTTAATTATATTAGGTTGGCTCGAAAGTTCTTGCGTAATTCAGCTAGTAAGCTCTAGGCGGCATACATGAGTTAGTGTAGGCACTATTTAGTTAACCTCCGTAAGGCTGCTTTCCCTCCCCTGCCCACCGGGATGGTGGTGGCCGGATGGTGGGGGTGATGCGGAGGTTTGGTGAGCGGGTATGCTGATGGCCCCCTACCAGTGTACCCGTCTGGGTATGTCGGCGGGGGCTGCCGGCGTATCCGTTTGCCGAGCTTCTGCTCCCGCTCCCACTGTTGGGCCACTTTCATGTCTGTTGGCTGGCGAGGGTAAGCGGATATACGAATTCTTTGGTCTAGAAATTACACTACTCGGTAGTATGTCCTTTCAGCTTATTTCTGGACCCACCCATATGTTGTAGCTTTATGTGCTGGTCAGAAAAAGATATTCGGTGGTTTTTTTTGTTTCGTTTTGTGTTTACTACTTCATTTTCATTGCGGCTCTCCTTAGTATCCTCATGTTAGCTGTTTTGTTGCATTGTTAGCACGCCGAAGTGCGTATGAATAAATAAAATAGAACAAGATTGTGAATTTAGGTTTAGTCATTGAAAAGTTATTGAATTTTGTTTGAATTACGCAAGAACTTTCGAGCCAACCTAATATGTCAGAGGAAGAGGAATTGTACTTACAAATTGGGAGATAGTGTAAGTAAAATGCTCAAAAACCTCCCTACACAATTTTGTGTAGGGAGGTTTTTGAGCACACATGTTGCCACAGTTTAAGTCATAAGGTTCCGTAGCGACTCTGCATCTCAGCCTTGAACGGGCATCTCAGTCTTGGCGGGAACTGTTCAACCCATCCAAATGCAAGCATGAGACTTTGGGAAACACTTGTTATCGCCGAATTCAGTTTTTGCTGCTGCTTTGGCACGCGCTGGTACCAAAGGTTGAGCAAAAAAAGTTACAGAATTGAGTTTCTGATTTGCATGTCATAGCCGCAACAAAATACAATCAGCGTGTCTGTGGCTATCTTATCACATCATCAAAGCAATTCTATTTTGCAATTTTCCTCTAATGAAATACCTTCTGATATAGGAAGGGATTCACAGAAAAGCTGCAGCACCTTTACGATCGTAATTTCATTGTAAGTAATACAGTTGCAATCATGGACCATCTCCCATTCCGCGATTACTGCAGACCATCAACAAAGGATACCATTCATCGTATATCTCTCTTCTGTCAACCAATTAGTTTTGATTAAATAGTTGATTAGTTTTCATATTTCAAAATTTCAAAATTTCCTAAGCCCTCTCGGGCACCTCCTCCCGAGAATGGATCGCGAGATTTTTGAAAGCTACTCGTATAATTTATAAAATTGTGCAAGCGACTTGTTTATACTTGTAAATCTTATATCTAAAGCTGAATGTCTGTTTGTCTGTCTGTCTGTATGTATGTATGTCTGTGTGTACGTATGTTCCGAATAGAAAATTCCATTTCTGAACCGATCCGAACCAAACTGGGCACACATACACTTCGGGCCCCGGCGGGTGTCATAGGCTACTTTTCGTCGTCGATCGATATCGATTTTATCGATTTTTTGCAAAATTTGAGCTACGGGGCTGGGAGTTGGTACAGGGGGGTAATCGAGCATGCTGATTACGAATAAAATAATGACAGGGCCGGGCGGAGCCGGGTAAGCCATCTAGTAATTAATATAACATTCAAAAATTTTCAAAAATTCAATTCAGCCTTGTGAAAAAATACGCCTCCTTTTCCTAAAATCATGGGGTTATGGGCCCGCAAAAATTTCAGGGCATAAAAGCGGTCGACACAAACCTGAAGCTTCCGTGCGTGCGGCAAATAGTCAAGGTGCCATCAAAGCGGCAGGCAGTTTACCGGCTGGCAATACATTTGCTCGAGCACGCGATCAACAATGTGTCCGTCTGATCGGTCGGCAATACCGGTCGTCTTGTAAGCAGCCAACAGTGACCTTTGTCGTCTCCCCATAATCCTCATACATTGTGAGTACAAACTGTACTTGCGTGGGATACAACGCAGTGTCTTGGCTGCCCTTAGCGATGTCAGTGGAATGATCAACAGTCCTTGACCAGCAAGGCTCGGTTGAGTATGTGACAGTTTATGATTTAGTTATCAAAAGTGACGCGGGCTTCCTTATATAGGGTTTGGACACTGTTGCAGAATTGTCCCCAGAATGTGAACAGGACTAAGATAATTCAAATAAAATTGGTTGAGATATCTAATTTAAGATATTCAATTCCAACAGCAAGCGAGCGGGCGACCTTCGCCGCACAAGTGGCGAGTATTATTAACCGTGCGCGCCACGTCGCCTGTACGATGGGCTTTTGACGACCGTACAACTGCACACACCGACGATATTTGAAAGGTCTTTGCTGGCCGCCCATACGGCGCGAGCTCGTGAGGTTAAACGGCTCGGCAGATTTCCAACTTCGGGGTTTTGGCAGATTTGGGGCTATTCCGGCTTCCGAAACCACGACATGAACTCCCCTTAGCGCGAAAATGGGGAAAACCCCGTCTTTTGATACCCCCCCCCCCTTGAGATGGGCGCGGACGAGTGAGCCGTTTTTCTCTGCCGTCAGAGACACAGAGTAAGGAGGTAGAGAACGCTAGAACAATTGTGCCCTACGAATCTACGAGTGACGGCGCGTTTTCTAGCGGAGAACACACTCGTCCGAATAAGGTGTTAGGGGAGCGAAAGGAGGAAGGGGAGCGGCTGTTGGGCCGCCTCCCTGGCTTGCATTTTCGGCGCGCAGTTGTTGTTTTGGTTCACTTGAAGAGCCTCCTATCTATCTGCGTCAAAATCTGAGGTAGTTTCATTCTGCCGAGACGCTGCCTTTAATACGGTGCTGGGGTTCAGTTACGGAGCGAATATCTCATTCGAACTGTCTGGAAGGAGTTATGAGCGTCTAGATGTGCGATTGTAAAGTGTTCTGAGCAGGGCTCGGCGCAGGTGGCTTACAAGCAAGCTGGATATCGTTTTTGGGACAAAAAGCAAAAGGGGTTTCGTTTTTGTGGCCGAAAAGACAAAGCTTGCGACTTTTTTTTAGTCGACGTTTCGTTTTTTTGGAGAATTTTTAGGGTCAAAGGGTACTTCGTAAAAATTCCCAAAAGTCAAGTGGGACTTCGTTTTTTGCATTTTTATCTAGCCACCTCGTGCAGAGCCCTGGTTCTGAGGCGCATGTTCCACGAAATACGTTTTAAAAACAGTTTAGGTTTTTAGTGAATGTGCTTTTTCCCTGTAATCAAATTAACCACAGCCACTGTAAATCCGCGCTATCAGGCTGCTTTCAAACATATTCGTCAAAACACGAAGATCTCTCGTATTTGAACACTCATAATTCCTTTTAGATAGTCGCTCGGCAGGTAATAAACCCATATTTGAAACCAGCGTTTTAAGATAAATCCGATGATATACAGCTTCTTTGGAATGGCTGGGTTAGGTTCTGGCCATTTCCTCGTACTCAAAATTACTGTCCATGTGAGACCCCATATGTACAGATTTGCCTGAACGCTGCAATGAAAGACAGGGCTCGGCAGGTGGCTTACAAGCAAGCTAGATATCGTCTTTGGGACAAAAAGCAAAAGGGGTTTCGTTTTTGTGACTGAAAAAACAAAGCTTGCAGCTCTTTTTTTAGTCGACGTTTCGTTTTTCGGAGATTTTTTAGGGATTATGGTCAGGGTCAAAGGGAACCTCGTAGAAATTGGCAAAAGTCAAGGGGAACTTCGTTTGTTGCATTTTCAACTAGCCACCTCGTGCCGAGCCCTGATGAAAGAAAAGAAATTGGACTCGAAGCCAGAAAAGGAAAAAAGTGTATGTCTCTATTTGCAGTAACTATAGGAGTAGAGGTCTACATGATCTTCAGCCACTGCGTGTGATGTGAATAAATGACTAATGACTTTATATCAGGTCGGTCCTGCCCGTGCCGTTTTTCGGACCTATCTCAAAACCGTTCAGAATGATGATAGGCAAATGCTTCAAACAGTAATGCAGAAAATCTTCCTCTTTCTAGCGGTGTCTCTTTGTTAGCTCGATTTTCTTTCTAAGGGAAGTCCATTTGATCGAAATGACTTTTTTATGTTCGGAAATAGCTTAGATTGTGACGTGGCCAATTGCGCGCGCAAAATGCCAGCAATACTGACGTGGCTATGTGTTCACGCGCAAATTACACCGTATTTCATCTTCTGTGCAAGCACACTATATTAAGCGGAAAATCTACTTGACTGTACATATGCTCCGCATAGAAATTTATAATTTTGGACCGATCTGGACCAAATTTGGCACACATACATTTTGAGAGGGGATAGGCGGTGTCGTAGGCTACCTTTCGTCATTGATCGATATTTATTTTATCGAATTCTATCGATTTCTTTATAAAATTTCACCTATGAGTAGGCAGAGGGGTGCGCTGATTACGAAAGTAATACTGACAGGGTTGGGCGGAGGCGGATTGGCCAGGTAGTCACTGCTAAAAAGAGGAAGAAATTCTTCATGGAACACTGTTCAGCATTTGGTTCACTCCTAAGAACAATTCTAAGATAGGTCTCAAAAACGGCTTTTGGAGCGACTTAGTATCTTACTCAGACAATCGACCGGACCCCTCCGCCGGACAGTCCGAAACTGCCAGAGTCGCGCCGGACCCAGTTGACCAATGAGAGAAAGGCAAATGGGCGATCCGTCGCGGTGACATCACTGGCAGGCAAGTGGGAGGCTTCTCCGGCCCTGCTGCAAAGGTACGCCATTTCTCCGGCGCGACTCTGCCAGATTTGGCGGACTCGCGCCGGAGAAATTTGCCCGGCGCGAGTCCGCCAGATTTGAAAGAGCCGCGCCGGAGAAAATCGGAGGTATCCGGAGCAGAAAATGGGAGGTATCCGGAGCAGAAAATGGGAGGTATCCGGAACAGAAAATGGGAGGTATCCGGAGCAGAAAATGGGAGGTCTCCGGAGCAGAAATGGGAGGTCTCCGGAGCAGAAATGGGAGGGCTCCGCCGGACAAATGGGAGACCCACCGCTGGGGAAACGCCGCGACCCTGCCATTTCTCCGGCGGAGGGGTCCTATCCAGGGCCCGGCACGCGTTGGTTTGAGGTCAAACTGGACTTCGTTTTTGAGTGTGAAAGCAAAGGGGACTTCGTTTTTATGGGGTTCTGGAGGAAGCGCCAAAAAAACACGACGAACATGTCAGGTTTCACGAGTTGAACGTGTTCTTTCGCAAGCGCGCGAATTTCAAATGCAAGACCAAAACAAACAAATGACTTGTTTACAACGCACAAACAACCTTATGACCCCAAATTTGGGCTATGTGCATACAATATTACTCCAAACTATGTTATGTAAAGAGTTCCAAAAACTTATGTGTCTGAATATTCGTTCCGGATTTGTTGGTTTCAAAACCAACCACCGAACCAACTGGGTTGGTTCGGAGCATAAATTTCGGAGAGTTCACATAAGTTTTGGACCTTTTTGATTTGGACGATTAAAACGCTTGAAAATCTATTATATGGTGAAGAGAGCAAATCAAACCATGGCCTCTGCTCTTTTTACGAGCCAAATATAGTATGAAAATAGAGGCTTTGATAGATATGACGCTCCAATCACATGTGTGTCAGGGCGCCCTTTGAAGTGGCGCCGATTGCATCGTTTCATTTTTTTGTCTCGTCCTGTGCTCATCTTCGTCTTTTTATCTTTCTGTCTCTTTTCTTTTTCGTTGTTTTAATTTCCTTTCGTTACAGGATATGCCAGCGGTGAACGTGAAACAAATGAAGGGCAAGAACCACGGACGGGACGCCGAGAGCCAGCCAAGGTGGGTTTTTGGTTCCAAACATTATTATGATTGATTTACGAGATTCGATTCATTTATTTTTATTGATCAATTTATATCCTTCTTTCGTTTTAACAAATTAAGTTGATGAAAATCTAGCTTAGCTTGCTATTCCAAAGTGGCCGGCAGAATTTACGCGATTTGCGATTCGCGATTGAACGCGACATGAAAACTGTAACAATATCATTGCATGCCGATCTTCTTGCATTTCGGTTGTGATAGTTTTCCAACATGACTAATCGTGACTAACTATCACAACCGAGATACAAGAAGATCGGCGTGCAATGAACTCGTAATACTTGTTTGTAGCGGTTGAATTGCGATCAAATCGCGTGAAGTCTGCGCGAGGCCTTGAGGGCCGGGCATACTTCACGCGATTTTGCAACCAACTGTCCATAACTCACTAAGCACATTTTGAATGTACAGGAGGTGGGGCATTTCACAATCCGTGTAAGTTATACACACAAAAGTGAGTTGAATTTGCGATGGATGCGCGATGGTAAATCGTTGGCTCTGCCCGGAGGAGCTCCCCCCTCCCCCTCGCCTATATGCTTTGATTGTCCATTGCTTTTGAGACAGCTGGCTCCATTAGTCCACTCAAATCCAGCTCCATTACTTTCAGTTTAGGTCACATGCAGTGTTTTCGTTCCAATGCAGAGTTTATGAGGTTACGCATAAAAATAAGTGTGAGAATAATATTGTGAAAATGTCTAGTTGCCAAAAAAACCTGGAAAATTTTGCCGCAATGGAATTTTTTTTACTTCAGCTGCTGTTTAAGTTATTTAGTTGTAGATTTCGTAAAGATCATCGCCTTTTTTTCGTCGAGTACATTCAAACTTTGTACTTTCATTTTGCAAGTTTCTTTGTATCACTCTGATTATAAAATGTTAACCGAGAGTAATTTACTGCTTGAAAAAAAAACTTCCTACAAATTTTTGGTTTCTTCAAAGTTGTTATGGTAAGAACTGTTCGCGAAGAAGTTGCCATGAAGTTGCTGAAGTTGCTACGATAGTGCTAGAGTTGCAAAGACTTATTGTGGTGGTGCTACACTTGCTCAACTCTATGGTTGCTTGCGCAATTGATAGTGCTAAAACAGTTCCTGCTGTAACCTTGTCATAGTCGCTGCAACTCCAAGAAACGATTAGCAACTTTTTTATGTTGCTGCATTTCACAGCGCGATCGTGATCGAGTGTCTGCCAAGTTGCGTAATAGTTTTATTCTCTGTTACGGTATATCACTACTGTGATGTACTGTCATTAAGGCGCCCGCCACACTTGATCCGCTTGATCCGCTTCGTGCAAAACGCGCATAAGCAGTTTGTCATTTGGCGTCGCGTACAGCCAAATTGCGTAACCATATGAAATTCCTTTTTACCTACGCGACGCCAAGTTACAAACTGCTTATGCGCGCGTTTTGTACGAAGCGCATCAAGTGGATTAAGCGGATCAAGAGGATCAAGTATGGCGGGTGCCTGAGAGATACTGTCACCATTGTTAACACGTTTCGGACCGGTGCTGCACATGGTGCAGCACCCTGCTTTGAAGGATCTTTTTCTTTTTTTCTTTTGATTCTTGTTCCTATCTTTCAGGAAAGCATAGAAGTTCTTCACAAACGGCAGAATTTAATCACTTCGAACTTCGGGTATGGAACTTATCCGACAGGCTGATTATAGATGTAGCACAAATTCTACGAAATAAGGTCACTTTGTTGGCTAATGGCTGGAAATGCAACATTTATACTAGAAATTGCGGCTAAGATGCTGATCTTATCGAAATAATTTTATGAAGTGGTAAGTTGTAGGCACGAAAATTCGTTTTGTAAGTAATTTCTTTCACAATCAATGTCAGATTTGTCACGAAGTCATGCGCCGTTTCTATTGAGATGAGTCATTCAAGTTTCGATAGGAAATCAAATGACACCGCATGAGGCTGCTACCACATCTCAGACCAAATCTAGTGTTTACATCTGGATAAGTCTGCGGGTAAGAGGCTTTATAATAAAGTTAAAAACGCTGTTTCTTTATTATAGAGATCCCAACTACATTTGCTGCGTCTAACCAGCCGAGAGGGACACGGTTTTTCCTGTCTTTTGCAGATTTTGTATCTCTTTGTATCACGATTGAGGTCCATGATTTCCTGTCGTGACGGTGTCGTTAAGTCACGAATAAATGCAGATTCATGAACACGAGCATATTTGCTGCTGAATTTAAGTCGCGATGCGGTTACGAGTTTTTGTTTACTTATGTATCAAGACCTTATAATAACGGGCTAAGATTGTTTACGTGTTTTTGTGTGTGTGTGTCCGTCTGTCACGAAATTCGTAGAGCGTGTTCCAGCCACCGTCCTGAGCCCAAATTTTGCACAGTGCACGCTACCAGCGTGAAAGTCCAATGTACAAAATCACGAGCGGATCCGCTGAGTGGATCCCTCAGAAATTGCGCGCCAAACGGATCCATCTGGCTTCTATCCCGCAAAATGAGGTCCGTATCACCACTTTTTGCAGAGTCGTGGATCTGTTTGGTAAGCAAGTGTGCAAGCGATAGACTTTAGTTTGAAAAAGTGGGCAAACGTTTACTACAGGGTGTCCCAAAAGTATGTATCGAACGTTTGATCGTTAATATCTCTCTTCCCAAGAAGTCTTTTGCCTTGCTTTAGGTACCGTTTTGTAGAGCTGGCTTCAACTTAGATTTGCATTATAGAACGAATCACCCATCTCTCTTCATTACTGTAGGATTACGGTAGAAACTTCAAAGAGGGTTTTAAGCAATGAAAGGCCATATTTTGCCCCAGAAAGGCAACAAAACAGCCTGAAAACTTTTACACCAGGCTAATTAGAGTTGCTGATTATAACTGTAAAGTTCCCAATTTATTATGATGCTTCATTGAAGAGTTATGCCAGGTAAGAGGTAGCGGCCATTTTTTCAATGTTCCTAAAAAGTGCTTTTACACCAATTAGAAGGCTTTGTACTCTTGTGAATAGTTGAGTATTGAACTCAGCGCCTATAAAAACCCCAATACACAAGTTTTCACCTTTTTTTGAAAAATTTTGAAACGCCAGCTTTTTCCACTTTGACACCATATGCTTCAAGTTTCTACCGTAATCCTACAGTATTGAAGAGAGTTGTGTGATTCGTTCTATAACACAAATCTAAGTTGAAGCCAGCTCTACAAAACGGAACCTAAAGCAAGGCAAAAGACTTCTTGGGAAGAGAGATATTAACGATCAAACGTTCGATACATACTTTTGGGACACCCTGTATATGACGAAAACGGCGCCAAAAAGAATTGGTTGCGTAAATGGTCAATTTGCCAAGGTTCTAGCCAAGCATTTGAGAAGATTTTTGCACAGAGATGTAGCTCACGGTGAGGATTGCCTTTCTGGCGACTACCAAGCTATGACAAATTCAAAAACCTATTCAAATTTGCCTTTGTCTTCCTGCGAAAAGTTTAATCCACGCGAAATCACCGATCTAACGTGTAAAAGCTTTCTAAATGAGTAGTTGTTTACATTTTATTCGTGGTAGCTGGCATAGCGCTGTGAGTTCCAGTGCCACGATTTTACGAGAATGAGTAAGGCATATAGATGGTAGAGCCAGTGCGAGCCTCTGCGAGGCAGAGGTGGCGCACTGTTTTTCAAAAACCAGGAAGGCAGAAGTAATAGACTAATGCTAACCTTTGCGAAGGGGGTTCCACTCAAAATATGTTTTGGGAGCACAAGCAGAGATTGAAAACTTACAACTTAGAAATGGTCAGAAAACCTGCTTTCGTTTGGAAACTACGCCAAATATAGAAGTGATTATTAAGGTTCTACTTAAGCTGTTAGAAACTTTTTTCAAAACAAGGCTCAGGTTCAAAACGCTACAAATGTACGTTAATAATTTTCAAATTAAAAAAATCAAATAATAGAATTTTTACTCCAGGAATCACTTATCGTCAGTACACAAGATTTTTTGCCATTTAAAGTGAGCACACGGGAGCCTATGAGCTGTACTAAACCGGAATTCTCATACACAAGGTGCAAAGTATGTTATAGAAGTTTAGACTTTCATACACACGTTTGCAGGGGTTCCTCATATCAAAAGCAATGAGTGCAAGCTTACTGCCAGCATTAGCAAGCTAAGATGTTGCGAAAAGTTTCGTTGTTCGAAGATGTTACTGCTGAAGACATTTCCACATGTGATCAAGTGATAAAGAAGCTTGCGAGACTTTTCGAAATCCCCGTACTCAGGACACAAACAGCAAATATTTGCCAAAATGGCTTATGTCAGGTTGAAGTGAAAAAAATAGTGGGAAAGCCCTAAATCAGATTTTTTACGAAATGTGTCTTCACTATCATTCTGGAGTAGTTAGTTTGCATCTGATAGTGAATGTTATGGACGTAGCATGATTGGCACCTGTCAAACGCTTTGCTCATATTTTTGCGATGTACTAAGCAGATCTTTTGTAATTTCGTGAATGAGCTACGTAGTCAATTACCAAATTTATTTCGAAGAAATATATGTCAGTTAGTTACTCAAGAAGAATAAACTTCTTGAATTTAGTAATTTTGTCCGAATCATCAACAAAGTAATCAGTACAGAATTTATGTTTTCAAAAAAGAGCTATGCAAGTGAAACTCAGAAGGTTAAATTATATATTTGCACTTTCTGCTGATAGCGCATCCATGGGTAACTTATCCGAACAAATTTATATGGAGCGTCTCAACTTTGTCAATTTAAAGAGGTATTCCTCTGAAATTTCATAATGGGGTTTGTCAGAACTTCTTAATACATACTACAAACCCAAGTCTGAGAGTCCGGCGAAGCCGGACGATCAGACTGGTACTATACATAAGTGCATTGCTAGCGTTGGATCTGAAGACTTCTGGCGAATTGCCAGATCGCGTCACGAATAAAATCGCATGCAGTATGCCCGGCCTTTTAGTTAACTCAAAAAATGAAAATCTTTAACGCTTCAGGGCGCTTTCAAGCGCTTTTTGGCGCTTTCAAACGAAGTCTGAGGGCCAAGGGCACAGAATGGCAGGCATCCCAGTTTTGGGGTCAAAGGGGACTTCGTAAAAATTTGTGGAGCCATGGGAGACTTCGTTTTCAAAAGTCCTCCAAACCAACGCGTGCCGGGCCCTGGTCCTATCCGTTGCCTGAGTATATATAAAGCTGAATGTCTGTTTGTCTGTATGTATGTCTGTCTGTCTGTCTGTGTGTACGTATGTTCCGAATAGAAAATTCCATTTCTGAACCGATCCGGACCAAACTTGGCACATATACAGTTCGGGCCCCGGCGATTGTCAAAGGCGGGTGTACTTTTCGTCATCGATCGATATCGATTTCATCGATTTTTTGCAAAATTTGAGCTACGGGGCTGGGAGTTGGTACAGGGGGGTAATCGAGCATGCTGATTACGAATAAAATAATGACAGGCTGGGCGGAGCCGGGTAAGCCATCTATATGGTATAATTACTTGTCCAGAATGAAATCCAGCAACTCGAGTTACATTCAGATCGCAAAATGCTTTCAGTGAATTAATGGAAGAGTATATGCGAATCGATTTTTAACAAACAATTAATTAGGTATGAAACTGCTTGTATACTTACTTATAGCAGGAAGCTTCAGCCGCTTATTTCCCACCAGAATTTTCACACATTCGGCCGCCCTACAACTGACAAATCTATACAGAGATTACACAACAAATTCATACTCTATGTGAAACCTAAATTCATGAACATACTTCCGTTCATGGTCGTCAGTAGTTTCGTTTATAAAATCCTCTAATGTCTGCTAAAAAAGTACCCATTATATGTATTGGGGTTGATGCAAAAATAATGGCCGATTTTCTAAACCTTTTTTCAAGGCAACTTTTTCGCACCAAAATATCTTCTTTAGATTATATTCAGCATACTTTCGAAAAGCTGTTCTCATGCTCTTAAAGGCGGTTGAAGGGGGGCTTCTGTCCTCATCTATATAAAGTTACTGATCTTCAAATAACTGCATTCAAATTCAGAATTATTGTATCAAATTCAGAATTATTGTATCCACTTTTATGGCCAGTATGAATGACGCTTTTTCGGAAATTAGCTGTTATATGTAGTAGAAATTGCCTACATTATGCATGCTTCATTGTATATTTTGAGGTTATCTAAACTGAGATATAGGCGCCTCAACATGGGTAGCCGTTGCATAATCTTAGCCTTACATAACCCATAAGTTTCTTTTGAAAATTCAATCGCCAAAGCTTTGCTCAACTCTTCAAGCGTAATAGTAGGGCATTAACAGCAGTTTTTGCAAAAACATCCAGCTGTTTAGAATGCAGAAAATTGGAAAATTTTATAATCGGGGCTATGAGGCATAGTGAAAAAATGTTTAAAAACTGACAAATTTGAATTTTGATTTTTTTCCTTTCTGCAAACTATTTTCTCCAAACCCTTTTAATCGAATTTTGTACTAACAGCTTGCGGCTACAAAATAGGCCACTTATCTAACAAACTTTGAAGAAAGTTATAATTCGTCAAAGACGAGGTTTCAGGAAAAAAATTTTTTGTTCGACAATCCATATTTTTGTGCCCGTTTATGATATTGGTGCAGGTAAATGTGCGCTGTACTGGAAATGGTTTGCTGCTTCTGATGGCATCCAGAAATGTTGTTTTTTCAAAAATTTATAGCACGTTAAAATAGAAATTCGCAAAACGGCCATTATTTTTGCATTAACCTAATGGAAGCAAGGCTCCTCACCTCAATCCAGTCTTCTTCATGCAAAAACTCCTGTCTTCTTCTGCATCTCAATTCTTCATGTATCATATTACGTAATGGTGTAGCTCGACATAGATCGCTCTGCATAAAAAAGATGTTGAACTTTTATGAGAAGATTCACTAGATAAAGGTCTTACATTCCCTTGCGGTGGTTCCTGCAAGTACTCGATCGACACATTAACCAGACTAGGAATATCACACTTAAATTTTACCGGATATGTAAACAGATAGACTGCTTGATAATTTTCACCGTCTTCTACCGCCTGATAAACAGAAGTTGAGGATATCATTTGCCAGCCCAATAATAAAATTATTATGACTGAGAGGAGCTTGACGATAAAGCTGATCACAAGCTTGTGATAAACTCATATTTGTTGCAAACAAAGGCAGCGCCCAAGATATGGTCATGCTAGATGTTTCTGCCTCTTCTTTCACTGTCACGCTGAATCCATTTACTTGTTCGAAAAACGAACGCAAAAAGTGGCAGTGAGAAATTTCCGGTCCTCTATGGAGAGACTTAGGCTAGAGCTGAAGATAAAACCATGTCTCTCTAATTTTGTACCGTGTGCTCTCTGTGCAGTCAGTACAACTATTTGCGCAAGATTTCGTGACTAGCGAGATTTTCGGGATTTCCAGGATCCTTTAGACTCGCGTGATTAGCCGGATTTGCAGTGCTGGTGGGATTTGAGCGTTTGCGGATCGCCACAATTTCCAGAAGTTGGTTAGTTGGCATACCTACTCAGCCCGGCCCTGTCAACCATTATGTTAAAGGCAGCGTCCAGGCAAATTTGGACATATGTGGATCTCAAATGGATAGTAATTTCGGGGTCTTAACTAAGCCATCGCCCAATCGGCAGCTCAGGTAGTGTTTTAACGGCTGAGATATACGCCTCTAAACATGCGAAAGGAGGAAAAGGGTCCCTTTCAAGTGAAGCGGTTTCGGCTATTTCCAATTCAAAAAAATGAAGGGGTAATGAGCCTTGAGGTGAATGCTGACGTAAGCTTACATGCCGAGCAGGAAGGGTGAAAAGAAGGGAAATAAATAGTACAGGGGTTGATGTAAATAATATCACAATGCTGTGCTTTGGCTTTTGAAGGTCAAGGTCAGAATTTTTTGATTCACGAAAGCTTTATGCCCCATCACTCAGTTAATCGTCGGGAGCACTCAACCATGCGATTTATGAGCAAGCGGGCACCAGAAAAATAGTTCGCTGATTTCTTGCGGGCCGCTTGCAAATATTCAGAAGAATGTTGGCCAGATTTTAGACGAATTCTCGGAGAACAATTGCGATCTTCTCATAGATTACTTGCGGCGCTGTGACAGCATCTTCGCGGACTTTCCGCGAAAATGTGCAGGATTGTTGAGGGCCGCACGGTCCTGTGTGAAGGACCGCACTGTCCATAGACACCTTCCGCTAAAGGAAAGTACCCCAAATTCGGGTAATTACACCATCGGTGACACCGCTTTCATGTAGAGTACTAGCTTTGCTCGGCGTACGCCTGAAACTGCGTAATAAGAGTCAGAGCGCCAGCTGAAAATTTGACCAGCGCTCGCTGAAAGAAATAATCTGACGACCGCTTGCAGAAAATTCCGTATTGCTTCCCGCTGGCAAAACATACGATAGCAAAGGGAGTACCGTTTGCTAAAGATTTGGTCACGCCTCGAAATTCTGCTGACCGCCTGCTCAGATAACCGCCGGGAGCAGGCGGCCATGCGAATTTTGAGCAAGCGCGCACCGGAAAAATAGTTCATTGATTTTTTGCGGCCCGCTTGCAGAAATTTGCAAGAAAGTTGGCGAAATTAAAGACGAATGCTTGAAGAACAATGGCGGTTTCCTTGCAGATTAGCTGCGGCGCAGTGGCCGCATTCTCGCGGGCTTTCCGCGAGAATATGCAAAAATTTCGAGGGCAGCACGGTCCTTTGTGGAGGACCGCGCAACCCCCAGGTACTTTCCGCTGAAAGAAAGTACCTCAAACTTGAGTAATTAAACCAACGGTGACACCTCTGCCACACAGAGTCTAACCTGCGCTCGACGTACGCCCAAAAATGCCTAAAAAGAGTCCGAGCGCTTGCTGAAAGTTTGGCCAGCGCTCGCTGAAAGAAATTATTTGCCAAGCGCTTGCAAAAAATGCTGTAATGCTGCCCGCTGGCAGAATATGCGACCGTAAAGGAAGTGCCGCCCGCTGAAGGTTTGGCCACGCCCCAAAATCCTGCTGACCGCCTGCAGAAAAGCGCGAGTTTGCGGACCGCCTGCCCCCGGCGATTATCTGAGTGCAAGGAAGCGCGATTTGCGGACCGCCTGCCCCCGGCGATTGTCTGAGCAGTCGGCATACCATACGAAAGTTTAGAACACATACTCAGACAATCGCCGGGGGCAGGCGGTCCTCAATCTCGCGCTTTTCTGCAAGCGGTCAGCAGAATTTTGGGGCGTGGCCAAACCTTCAGCGAGTGGTAATTCTTTTACTATCAAATGTTCTGCCTTCTGCAGGCGCTCGTCAAATAAAAAAAAACTCAAAACTTCTCTTTCAACAAACGCTTGCCGAAATTTCAGCAGGCGCTCGGACTCTTTTTAAGCAGTTTCGGGCGTACGCCGAGCAAAGGTGAGACTCTGGGTAGCAGAGGTGTCACCGTTAGTTTAAATACTCAAATGTGAGGTACTTTCTCTCAGCGGAAAATACGCGCCGCACCTAATCTATAAGGAAACTGCAATTAATTTCCAAGCATTCGTCTAAAATATCGCTAAAATTCTTCCAAATATCTGCAAGCGGACCGCAAAAAATCAGCGAACTATTTTACCGGTGCCCGCCCGCCCATAAATTGCGTGGCCGCCAGCCCCGGCGATTATCTGAGTAGAGTCGACGTAAGCCGCCTCTTTTCCAGCTCCCCTTTAAATTCAGATATAAGAAATTTTATCTAGTTGCGACATCAGCTGATTCTGAGATCACTTTGCGCTCCATTTCTGAAAGGGAGAGTGAAGCTATAAAAATGAGACGGTCTACGTTCACTGGCAAAGTCTTGCTCTGTAACATAGCTACACATTTAGGCATCTTCGTCCACTCTTTGCGTAGAAATTTATTTACATAAACACATATTCTCAGGTTAAATGCCATGTATTTCCAAGTAGAGGGGCGCTAGCAAAAACAGACAGTCTACATTAAATCTCCGCTTTGTAAGTTTTTAATGGTGTATAGAATGTTGAAGAAAAAACTTCTGCATTTCAAAAATGGGGGAAAGGGGTGGAGGGGGGGGGAGAGATATTTACTATCAGCTTGCACCACCCCGCCACTTCAATGGGTTAAATTTTGTGGGTCGCCGGAGCACTTTTTTATAGTGGGAAAGCATTATGCACTAACAGTTTATATACCATGTTGCTAAACGCACGAGGAATCGACGTAGACCATCTATTTTTTTTCTAGCTATTCTGCGGAGCGTGTGATGACTTATCTAGCTACGTTATCAGGTGGTTTTCTGAATTATTTGTGCTTCATTCTGACGGAAAAGGTATTTTTTGAAGCTTCTAGTGTGAATGAAAAGCTCTAAAATTAAAAAAATCTGACTGCTTTCTTATTTTCTATCATGCTCTTCAATAAAAGGAAAAATACTTTGACTCTTGTCAATAAACATGCACCTGGTACCTTCATACCGCGCCGGCAGCCGCCGCTGGTAGCCCGTAGCAGCCGCCAGCAACCCGTAGCCGCCGCTGGCGCTTTTGTCAGAACGCAAATCATTAAATTCTTAGTACCTTGCGTGCGCCTGCCCATACTTCCCATCTTCCACGCCGATGTGATATGAATGGAGCAGAACATACCTAAAAAATTAACAAATAGCAACCTGCAGAAACTGGACACATCCAAAGTCAGAAGAAATCGCATTGCGAAGAAACTTTGGCGAAATGTGGTTCAATTGCGAAAGAGAAACTGAGCATCAATAGGATAACTAATCTACGGCAACAAGATGATAACAACAATGGACACAAGTATGATGATATATGAGATCAAATTGCGGCAACAGGAGGGAAAAAGCGTGGAGGATGAAGAGCGTGGGCGGTCGCACTTAAAATAGTGAGAATTTGATGATTCTGCGCTTGTATGACAAAAGCGGCCAGCGGCGTCTACGCGCTGCTGGTAGCTGCTACGGGCTGCTACGGGCTGCTAGCGGCGGCTGCCGGGGATGTATGAAGGTACCCTAACCTCTGACAGAAGGTAAGCCAATGCACATTATCTGGTGCTTTTTGAATACTTACACAGCACTGAACTGGAGTTAAAGTTGAAAGCCGAAGAAATCACGCCCCTTGACCGTCCCCGTTAACAGACACGTTCGGTTTCGCCATGGACACCCTGTTGGCCGCGCCAGGGGTTCTGTAGCAAACGGTGCAACGACTGCGAAATCTGTTTGTTGTCAATTTTTGCTGCACTTTTAAGGGTGCGCAAATGGCTGCAACCCTTTTTATTGCGACCACTGATATCTTATATATAAAGCTGAATGTCTGTTTGTCTGTATGTCTGTCTGTCTGTCTGTCTGTGTGTACGTATGTTCCGAATAGAAAATTCCATTTCTGAACCGATCCGGACCAAACTTGGCACACATACACTACGGGCCCCGGCGGGTGTCATAGGCTACTTTTCGTCATCGATCGATATCGATTTTATCGATTTTTATCGATTTTTTTGCTGAGTTCACCTACGGGGCTGGGAGTTGGCACAGGGGGGTAATCGAGCATGGGGATTCCGAATACAATATTGGTTTTCAGGATTATCGATTACTTTTATCGATTTTATCGATTTTTTTGCAAATTTTGAGCTACGGGGCTGGGAGTTCGCACAGGGGGGTAATCGAGCATGGGGATTCCGAATACAATATTGGTTTTCAGGATTATCGATTACTTTTATCGATTTTATCGATTTTTTTGCAAAGTTTGAGCTACGGGGCTGGGAGTTCGCACAGGGGGGTAATCGAGCATGGGGATTCCGAATACAATATTGGTTTTCAGGATTATCGATTACTTTTATCGATTTTATCGATTTTTTGCAAAGTTTGAGCTAGGGGGCTGGGAGTTGGCACAGGGGGGTAAACGAGCATGCTGATCACCCCCAAGGGGGGTGATCAGCATGCTCGATTACACTCCTGTGCCAAATTCCAGCCCCCTAGCTCGAATTTTCAAAAAATCGATAAAATCGAAAAAGTAATGGACGATCCTGAAAACTAATATTGTTTTCGTAATCTGCATGCTCGATTACCCCCCTGTGCAAACTCCCAGCCCCGCAGGTCAAACTTTACAAAAAAAATCGATAAAATCGATAAAAGTAATGGACGATCCTGAAAACTAATATTGTGTTCGTAATCAGCATGCTCGATTACCCCCCTGTGCGAACTCCCAGCCCCGTAGCTCAAACTTTACAAAAAAAAATCGATAAAATCGATAAAAGTAATGGACGATCCTGAAAACTAATGTTGTATTCGGAATCCCCATGCTCACTTCCCCCCCTGTGCCAACTCCTAGCCCTGTAGGTGAACTCTGCAAAAAAATCGATAAAAATCGGTAAAATCGACATCGATCGATAACGAAAAGTGGACTGTGACACTTGCCGGGGCCCGAAGTGTATGTGTGCCAAGTTTGGTCCGGATACGGCGGAGCCGGGTAAGCCAGCTAGTTGTTCATAAATGAATGAACGCACAGCCCTGCATGTCAGATCAGGCTCATGATGATGATCGCATCCAAATTGAGTTCGGATCCGATCGGGACACAGGCAGCACACTGAGCGGAAAAGGGCCGAATTCAATCAGGGTGCGATCTGGATTGTGAGCAGACATGTCATCATCCTGTCGCGCTGGTTCAATAATAACGTAGATAACCGATCGCAAGAATGGGAGGTGCCTGTACATGGCAAATTATGTAAGGAAATGATGCAGGGATAGTTCTTTGTATTACGCCGAGATTATGGTTCTCTGTTCTGCTCCTGAAGGTTTACTGTTTGAGATAAAAACTCACGCCTGTAGGAAGTGTTTTAACGGTTTCCCATGGGACGTACTCTTCAGTAGCGCAAACTGACACCAGTTGGATGAAAAAGAATATTGTCCACCGAAACATGACCGGTTGATGTGGCATTTCACAAATGATTGAGAACTGCTCACCGAGAATCGTCGATAACAACCTAGTTTGAATCTGATACTCGGGCAAACAAGCATTATGTTCTGTAGCAAGACGGTCAGACAGTCGAAGATATACCCCCGGCGGGCAAATGGCGCGAGTCTGCCACTTCGCGCTCTAAAGCGCTCCGGAGCCTGCCATTTCACGCATTTTGCTGCTCCGGGGCTCTCTCAAACTGGCGCACCTCCGGAGCAGAGATTTGTGCGTCTCGGAGAGGGGTCCCATTAGCCTGCTTATGACATCACCATGACGTCACGGACGAATGGGCCCCTCTCCGAGACGCACAAATCTCTGCTCCGGAGGTGCGCCAGTTCTGGGAGAGCCCCGGAGCAGCAAAATGCGTGAAATGGCAGGGCTCCGGAGCGTCCAGAGCGCGAAGTGGCAGACTCGCGCCATTTCCCCGCCGGAGGTATCCCCTCGACTGTCTGAAGGGGTGAGGGGGGGGGGGAGGCGGTGAGCGGTTTCGTATGAGAAGCTATTCCGGAGTACGTTGCATGCCTTCAAGCTTTTAGAATACATAGAAGAAGTTCGTCTCAAGCATCCATTCGAGAGAGTTCAACTTCGACGTTAGCCTAATCTTCTACGCTGCTGCGTCCTCTGCATCATTACTGCGCTATGGACGAGCGCCGACACTAAATAATGGAAATTCAAATTTTTTAAAGTTACAAAACTACCAAATGTAGTTGCAACTACATATTAGGGTGTCTTCGGCTATTCATTGAGTTGCTCCTTGCGTATTAAATTCTATGCAAGGGAAAGAGAATCGTTGATTTGTCCCAAACATTTTTCACACCTTGACATTTTTTCCACACCTTGCGACATGCCGATCGTTGCCATTCCCACTCGATATCATGCAGGTTGCACCATAAATACCGGTGTGTACTTCTTTCGGTGCCGAAGGGATACAAGACGGGCTTCACGGTTTTCACGCACTTGTATCATGTAATGCAAGTTTAAAAAATATACCTGCTTTATCCTTTGGATCTCAAAACCATCTTGTCAGCTACAATGCACTGTATTAGGGCCAGGCATACATCACGCGGTTTATCGCTTCACGTTTCACTTTTCAAAATTTCGGACTGGAAAAGTATCACAACCGAAACGCAAGTTGATCGGCATGGAATGATGTTGTAACAGTTGTCTCGTCGCGATTCAGTCGCGACGACCAAATCGCGTGAAGTCTGTCCGGGGCCTAACAAGACAACTGCTACGAGTCCATTGCATGTCGATCAACTTGAAATTTTGGTTGTGGCGTTCTCCGACTGGACTAATGGCGAATAATGTCACAAACGAAATGCAAAATGATTGGCATGCAACGAACTCCGGACAGTTGTCTGTTGGGAGAATCGCGAGGCGTTAAAATCGCTTCGTGTATGCCCGGCCCTGTACGCAAGCACAACTTTACTGCTTCATAGAATATCTGTTTTGTAATCTATCCTCTTGTCACAGTGTTGTTACAGGTACGCATGATTTTGCGAAAAAATCATATTTTGCAGGAAAGCTTTCTTTTTACAAAATGCGTCTGGGACTATGCGATAGTACATAGCGAACTCCAGAACTTGATGGTAGTGTACGGGCAGGGTAGGTGGTTTTGGAATTACAGTGTCATGCGAAATTGGGCCCGCTTGGACACGTCATTAAATGCTCAGAATCTCAATTATTCCCTGTAACATTGGTCTCTCATAGCGGTAAATTAGCTAGGCATTCTTAGCAGCTCCTTCAAATTCTGGCAGCCCTTTTTAATCGTATTATCTTGGGAAAATCCCTTCCATCATATGGGAAAAAGTTCTGAAAAGCTTGCTTGCTGTTCATGAAGAAGCATGGAATGTCAGTCTTTATTGCAGGGCCGTATCCTATCAGACAGTCGACGGCATACCTCCGGAGCAGAAATGGCAGAGCCGCGGGGTTTCCTCAGCGGGGGTTTGCCACTCGTGCTCCGGAGCCCCCCCCCCCATTTTGTGCCCCGGAGACCTCCCATTTGCGCTCCGAAGACCTCCCATTTTGTGCTCCGGAGACCTCCCATTTTGTGCTCCGGAGCCCTTCCATTTTCTGCTCTGGATGTCCCCCGCGGCTACTGTAACTAGCCCTAATCAAGCTCCAAACCCCAATTGTGCCCCTAAACCTCACCCAAATCAGCTCTAGACCAGGGTCGAGCAAACGGTGTGGCATATGACCGCCGGGTACGCCCCCCCCCCTCTGGGGGTAGGAATTCAACATGAGCCTCCATCCCGTTCTCTACCCCCTCCCCCTCACCCCCAGTGTTTGTAGATAGAAGATAGAAGAATGAAGAGACAATACATTTATTTTAAATTGAATGTAAAACAATTTACTTTAATCAACGAATTGCAAATGCACTTCATTTCGACATCCAACCTGCTGCTTCCTCTGGATACTTTCCGTAGGTTTCGTACATGCGCTGTTAGCAGATGGCTAAATATGCAGAAGCCAAGAGAGCAAAACATGCATAGAACATACGAACATAGAGTGTTGTCCCAAAAACTCACATCAACCATGACACAGACTAATCAGTGTATGTCAGTTGACTAAAAACTGAAAAGAAAACTAGTCGCTTAGAGATAAACGATGCGAAGTTCACCTAGTTACACCCATTATTGCTAATCTGTTCTTTGGCACCAGTCTGATTGCAGGTTGAACATCTTAGCCGGAAAGACCACCAACAAACAGCACACCTCCAAACACAGAATAACAAATGAAAGACAAGAGCAAGTCTTCGCTAAAGACTAAAATGCTAAGCTTGCATTTGAATAAAAGTGATTTCATAGTAAAACTTTTCTTGGGAATATCCATCGGTGGCAAGCGTTATGGAACAAAGCTACTCCGCATTTTCATATGGTATATCCTGGGGGCTATTTGCGTTGCGTCGCCTTTGATTGCAGCCAGAAGGGGTGTATACCAGCATGAACGATAGCTGGCGATAAGCATATTGTACTGCAGCTTGTCAATATGCCGCACATAAAGTCTTGAAACTATATGTTGTAGACTGGATAGAAAATGTTGTCGAACAGTAAAAATTAAAGCGTGCGAAGCCTCCGGCGTTTTTTCCATTTTATAGATATCATCATAGCGTAAATATGAAATTTGGAAAAGATTTGATCTAAGCAGCGCATATGGCTGGCACAACCTATCGTTCATGTTGGCTGTCCCCCGCCAGAAGTAGCGCTGCTCCCGCCAGCGAACTGAGCGATTCCTTGATGCTAAGCTCTGAGATGTTCAGATTGTATAAATGCAACAACGACAGAAATTAAGAAAGTGAGTGAATTTCAGGGATGAATCAGAGGGTCAATCTGGGATGAATCAAAGACTGAATTTGAGTCAAAGGCATTCAAGAGAAGTGGCACACGAGAATTCATAGAGAGAAGGACAGATAATTTCTGTTGATTCCTCTAACAAAAAACCAATTTTTTCTTCTTTTATTTTCTTGGACTGTGCTCTACAGACTCTTCTTCTTCATGTTCTATCCCTGATTCTTGATTGTTTATCTTCCACGTTTTGTTCATTTCATCAATGGAGAACATGGAGAATGGCTCAATCCGCTGGGTAGCTAGCTCCCTTGGGCTGGTCCTCAGAATATACCACTGGCGATTGCGGCGTAGCTTTGCTACATAACGCCACGCCATATCCATCGTAGGAGGACAGAAATAGATAGATATCAACAACTGATGTCTTTGAGCACATTTTTTACTGCTTCAGTAACAGAACTCGAAAATCATCAAATGCTAGTAAAAAGCCTTTTTCTCCTAAACCACGAGCATAGTGCAACTGCACAAATTCCCAACATATTTACCTATTATTGTGCAGCATACTTCAAACTAAAAGTATAGCCAAAAATTCAATCAAATTTATTCTCAAGCTAAAATATATACTCGAAAAGGAAAAGAAGAAAATTAAAAAGATCTCTAGCCAGCGTTTGTAGAGAGCTAAGTAAAGAAAAAAATAAACTACCTCTGCAAAACATTCGAGTGAACGCGTAAGTGTTCTAGGAGATGTCACGATATCGAATGCAGCACTGACTCCTGTACGAGATACGTCCTTCATACGCGTTATCAAATACTCATCGAATTCTGTAACAGAGAATTGGAGTTTTTGCACAGCAGTTTCGTGACGCCAGGGACAGCTGCAGAAATTCAACTAATCATTTCTGTTTGTAGAAAGTCTTATCTTTTATTAGCATACTTCCGTAATCTCTACAAAGGAGAACAGATCAGGATTTGGTGGAAACTGAATGAACTCTTTGTAATAGATCTCCAAAAATAAAAGAGAAATTATGAGACAATTTTTCAGCCAATAATCTGATGTTTTCCTTTTGTATAAAATCGCCTGAGTCTGTGTAAGATCAGCACATCAATGCATGGAAGAAGAATGGCAGAACGTATGCGGCAGATATGGATGCAATGGAAACTGGATTTATTGCTTTGTGATACTCTGCAAATGCAACTGCCGAAGTGCTTGGAAAGTACATCATCGAGCTTGATCGCCAAATTTAGATTTTAATTTGTCCAATAATGTGCTTCTGTGGATAATGTTGTATTGTTTCTGTATTGTTTCTGTATTCGGCTGAGGGCTTGCTATTGTTTTTGCCTGTATAAATAATCCTGCCGTTTGGCCATGACCGGATCGGACGGCGGATCTATGTCTTAGAAGTTTCATTTTCTTTCTCTTTGTAATTCTAATGCCTTCTCTCTCTGAGGCCCTATAAGGGTCTCTTTCTCCATAGTCTCTTTTCTTATGTAATGTTTCTATCGTAGTAGCAATTCCATAATTTTCGAAGTAGTATGTCGCATTTTGTAACTTTTGAGCAGTAAATTATTTAAATTATAAGTGTTTTGTGAATTCCTTGAATGAAGTCGGAGCCGGAAGGTTCAGCCGAGGCCCCTTTAGTACCGGACTCGCGTGCTGCGGGACTGAAAAAAAGGGGCGCGGCTGACATGGAGGTTCCGGTCCCTAGAAGAGGTAGGAGGCCATATAACCCCCCCCCCCCTCCCCGTCCCCCGTAGCGTAAATTTTGTGGTGTTTTTTTAGATTCCCCCCTCCTCTTTTGGGGCTACATGAGAATCATAACTTATAATAACGGGCTAAGGTTGTTTACGTTTGTGTGTGTGTGTGTGTGTGTGTGTGTGTGTGTGTGTGTGTGTGTGTGTGTGTGTGTGTGTGTGTGTGTGTGTGTGTGTGTGTGTGTGTGTGTGTGTGTGTGTGTGTGTGTGTGTGTGTGTGTGTGTGTGTGTGTGTGTGTGTGTGTGTGTGTGTGTGTGTGTGTGTGTGTGTGTGTGTGTGTGTGTGTGTGTGTGTGTGTGTGTGTGTGTGTGTGTGTGTGTGTGTGTGTGTGTGTGTGTGTGTGTGTGTGTGTGTGTGTGTGTGTGTGTGTGTGTGTGTGTGTGTGTGTGTGTGTGTGTGTGTGTGTGTGTGTGTGTGTGTGTGTGTGTGTGTGTGTGTGTGTGTGTGTGTGTGTGTGTGTGTGTGTGTGTGTGTGTGTGTGTGTGTGTGTGTGTGTGTGAATCTCTGTCTGTCACGAAATTCGTAGAGCGTGTTCCAGCCACCGTCCTGAGCCCAAATTTTGCACAGTGCACGCTACCAGCATGAAAGCTCACCATACAAAAGCATGAGCGGATCCGTTGAGTGAATCCATTGAAAACTGCGCGTCAAACGGATCCACTTGGCTTCTGGCCAGCAAATTTGGGTCCGTAGTACTACTTTTTGCAGAGTTAAGAATATATTTGACAAGCTAATGTGCAAGCCATGGACATTAGCCTAAAAAAGTAATGAAAAGTCTACTACTTTACGAAAACAGCGCCAAAAAGCATTCGCTGTGTAAACGGTCAATTTTCAAGATTTTACTTGATTATTTGAGAAGATTTTTGCACAGAGGTGTAGCCCACTATGTCTATTGTCCTTACGGCGACTACCAAGCCATAAAAATTCCAAAAACCTATTCGAATTAGCATCGGTTCTTCTGGGAAAGATTTTATCCACGCGAAAATACCGATCTCACATGGAAGACCTCTACGAATGAGTAGTTGCTTACGAATTATTCGTGATAGCCTAAATAGCGCGGTGAGTTTCAATGTCATTATTATGCAGGATGAGTGAAGCATACAGAAAAAGGGCCAGTGCGAGCCTCTGCGAAGCAGAGGTGACGCACTGGTATAAGTATAATAGTAAAATAATAAGGAGGGTAGCATAAGAAAAAGGAATTAAGAGAACCCGGCCGGGGGCGCAACGACGTAGCCCAAGTAGTTTTCATTCCCTTTTTCTTTTGTCATCTTTCGTTGCGCTAATTAAACAAATAAGTAGGTAAATTAGGTAAATTAAGTAAGTATTTCTATCGTTTTTTTCTATCCCCCTTCGCCCTCCCCCCAAAACTCCCCCCTCCTCTGCCCCCCCCCCTTCCTCTCCTAGGGTTGCCACTCGGTACCAAAAGAAAAGTCGAAAATTCTAAGCATAAGAATCCGTCGTTCCCCCTCCTTTCTTAAGTTGATTTGTAAGTCTTTGTAATAAAATAATAAGTAAATCTTCCAGTGCATTTTCAAAAGAAAACCTTTTTTGTTTGAGAGAAAAATTGGTGCAGAGTCCGGAATCGAAAGCTCAGGAGGAATGGGAAGGCAGGCAGCGGCGGAGGCAGCAGCAGTGGAACAACAGGAGGCGACGTCCTCACAAGGTCCGATTCGGCTCGGAAGAGGCAAGGCAGTCCGTACCGCCCCTGGATCCGGAGAGTTCCGGAAGCTCCGGAAACCCGCGGCGGCGGGATCCGCATCAAGACAGGCAGAAGAATGGTCATGTCCCTGAGCAGTCGAGACGAAGCGAGTGAAGCATAATGGAGGATGGAAGGAGAATTCGCACCTTTTTTGCTGTTTCATGGATAGCTAAATAAAGGTTTTTATTTCTTGTGAACAATGTTTTTTTATTCTCTTTCTAGCGCAGGACGATTCTTCTTTTGGTCTTTTTTCGACAATAATAAAGAAGAAGACAATAATAAAGAAGAAAATATGTCCGCCATTCTTTGTAATAAACATTCCATCCTATCATAACTTATAATAACGGGCTAAGGATGTTTACGTGACTTTGTGTGTCTGTGTGTGTGAGTGTGTCTGTTACGAAATTCGTAGAGCGTGCTCCAGGTAACCTCCTGGGCCCAAATTTTGCACAGCGCATGCTACCCACAAGAAAGTCCAACATGCAAAAGCACGAGCAGATTTGTTGAGAGGATCCCTCAGAAACTGCGTGTGTTTTCATTTGGGCCGCAAAAATGGGTCCAAATTTCACTTTTTGCAGAGTCGTGAATGTTTATGCCAAGTAAATGTGCTAGCCATGAACTTAGGCCCAAAGTGGTCAAAAGTCCATCACTTTACAAAAACGGCGCCAAAAAGTATTGGTTGCGTGAATGGTCATTTTGACGAGGTTTTACCAGAGCATTTGACAAGATTTTTGCACAAAGGTGTAGCTGACGGTGACTGCTGTTCTCACTGCAACTGTCAAGACCATGGGAAAATCAAAAACCTATGAAAATCTGCGTTTCTTCTCTTGCAAAAAGTCTCATCCACACGAAATCACCGATTTCACTTACAAAAAGCTCTCGGAATGAGTAGTTGTTTACATTTTGTTCGTGATAGCCGGCACCATTAAGCGAGAATGAGTAGGGCCTAGATAGTAGAGCCAGTGCGAGCCTCTGCGAAGCAGAGGTGACGCACTGGTTATTGATAATCCATTTTTGAGAATAAAGGGATAATACGTATGGGTATATCCACCGTCGGTGTGCTAGGAGGGGAAAAAAGTCCATTTTCGAATAAAGGTTTTTCCCCTCGAGTTTGTTTTTCTTGTATAAAGATTTATGCTCGTGTTCAGTCTTTGTATAAGTAAAGATTCTCTTTTTGAATACACTGGAAGATATGTAGTTGAGTCGTATTATTTCTATAACTTTCGAATTATATTATGATGATACCAAACTCAGCGCGGTCCCCTCACCTCTTTTATCTTTTGTTTTTCAAATTATTTAAAGGAGACCACGTGAGGATGGAATTGGTGCAGAAAAAGAAAAATCCTTCTTTTCTCCAGCTGGCACCCATAACACGGCCCAAATCGAAAGAACAGAAGACCGAGTCTCCATATTCTCCACACAGCACCCCAGAAAGAGTCAGGACTCAGCCAATCGACGGGACCCCTCCGCCGGACCCTCGGAAACTGCCAGAGTCGCGCCGGACCCAGCTGACCAATGAGAGAAGGGCAAATGGGCGGTCCATCGCGGTGCCATCACTGGCAGGCAAGTGGGAGGCTTCTCCGGCCCTGCTGCAAAGGTCCGCCATTTCTCCGGCGCGACTCTGCCAGATTTGGCGGACTCCGCGCCGCAGAAATTTGCGCGGCGCGTGTCCGCCAAATTTGGAAGAGCCGCGCCGGAGAAAATGGGAGGGGTCCGGAGCAGAAATGGGAGGCCTCCGCCGGAGAAATGGGAGGGCTCCGCCGGACAAATGGGAGACCCACCGCTGGGGAAACGCCGCGACCCTGCCATTTCTCCGGCGGAGGGGTCCTATCCGCTGTCTGAGGAAGAGTATACTGCAAGAACAGCTACGAGAACTCGAAGAGCAGTTGAAACAAGAATACAAAAGCCTAAGTCCCTTATTTGAAGCAGAAATGGCCCAAGGTGATCAAGACTAATCTAGAGCGTAGCAAAACCAACAAGACCAGCGCCAAAATCAACAAGACCAGCAGCAGCGAGAACATCGACTGAAACCTCGCGCAGACCCAGAACACCCCATCTACCGGTCGTACAAAGCTTTGAATAATAGGATCGAGAAATTCTCCGATATAGGAGATAGAACTTTCGAAGGATTTTTGGAAAACTATGTAGACACGATAAAATGTTTTGATATCCCACACCCCGACGCTAGAAGCCTGGTGCCCATGTTTCGAACAGGTTCTGCGAAGCTCAAGTATAATTCCATCGAAAATGCCAAAACTATGCCCTGGGAAGATTTAGCTAGCGCTGCAACGGGCGAAGAAGTGGTAAGAACGAAGCGCTCTTAAGTAACGTACGCGATGAGTTCCACGACCTTAGGCAGGAGAAAGATTCCGTTGGAGAATTCGCGCGGAAAGTATTGGCGAAAGCTAAAATAGCGTATCAAGGATAGGAAAAACACATCATATCCCAATTAGTTATAGACGTTTTCGTCAAGGGTTTTAGGTCAGATATACGGAAAGCTATCAAACGATTACCAAAGAAGGAGGACTACGACGAAGTCGTGTCTAGCGCAGAAAAAGAGGCCAGAATTTTAGATCAAGAGCGAGCTGAAGAGCTCGACGCCTTGAGGGCCGTGAACTCCCTTATAGTAAGTGTCCGGAATTTGGATGGTTCCGGTGATTGGTTCGGTGACGAGCAAAGATGGTTTCGGACGTTTATTAGTGGTAGCACAGTGCAAAGGGAAATAGCGAAAAGCGAACCATCAAACATTAGCATGTATTTATATGGAAGCAACAGCATGAAGAGAGTGAGCCTAATGTGTATTTGCTTATTGTGCGCCAACCATTAGACGCATTAGCGCATTCAATCGTACATCCAAACTAATTCTCAATTCATGTAAGGACAGATAATGCGAGTAGGCAAATGGCTGACAGCATGATAGGTGATTATCAAAACATCGAGCGCATTCATTATGAACGTCGCTAAGTGTACAGTCATCTTGGGTCTACGAAGAATTACTAATTACCAGTGCTTCACCTCTGCTTCGCAGAGATTCGCACCGGCTATCATGAACCGTGGTAAACTCACTGTCTCAGAGCTTGTCCCTCAAATCATTGTACTCCCATAAAGATATTCAGAGGCGTTTGACAAGATAGCGATAAGGAAAGTAGCGTGATCTAATGAGATAAAGATGTTGCAGAACATAGATGAGAACAAGAAGAATCAGTACAGTATTAATGAAACTGAAGGGATTCGAGAAGAAACTTAGTGAGTTTCGCAATAAGCTAAGAGCATAATTAGACAAGGTTTTCAAAAACGATATGTCTCTTGTGATTTCCTTCGTAAACGTTTCTGATACGGTATCTTCATTGATTGTTTCGTCTTCGACGTATTGTAGGTGGCCTTTGATCTTGATCATTTGTGTATTTTCTGGGCAGATTACCTTGCAACTCATGGAGATGTCAGATGCATTGAAGTGAAAGCGTAGTTTGTTTACATATCCTTTCGTAGTGCATTGTGCTACTTGGTATTGTTCTGAGCAGGCAATATTTGCCAAAGCAGTTCCAGATTTGCTCTTGCATAGGAAAGTGATTTCGGCTCCGGTCATGCAACTATAGCATCCCTCAGCGTCACTGGCAGTAGTCTCACAAGAGGTGTTAGTTTGTCTTGATGCTATTTTTAGGTTTTCAGCAACAACATGAAGTTGCAGAGCTGATCCAACTCCAGATTTTGCATGTAGTGTGCCCTGTTCTGAATAGATCGCAAATTGCTTTGATAGTTGAGGGAGGGGTGAACTCCGCATTAGTCTTTCCATGTTGCCAGGGCTGCATACACAAGTGGCTCTTTTAAGGGAGACTGAGCAGGAACAAGATTTGGCTGAGAAACGCAATTGAACTTCTTTGCTTTCCGGTATGATGGGCACTGAAGTTGTCCAGCTCCACGAGGATTGAGCTGTCCTTTGTGGGCAGGTTGAATAATCGATACTTTTCCATTTCGTTCCATAAAGGTAGATGAAAGGACTGGTAACTGCGGCACTGTGGTGCTTATGAGACTAAACTTCAGGTTCCTCCATTTGATGATCTGACCTGGGCGAAATAGTAACCTGTAGAAGACATACCGTTACCTTGCTTTAAAGTTATCTCGGCGTTCACTGTCATTTCCCAACTGGGACACTTGAACACTTTGTAAATAGTAGAGCTTGTTGGTCTTGCATATACTCGATAGAACAAGCAGCTTAGTTGGCACATGAAACAGTCGTCACAGGAGATGCATCCGCAGCTCGCGGCGCAGAAGGTGTATCCAGGACTTCGGGCTGCGGTTTCAGAAAGCTCTGATAGCTTGGCCGTAGGTGAGGTATTTTCACATGCGTTCTCGATGCAGCTTCCTGCTAAGTAGCATCGATGGATGGATTCGGAAACAAGTTGGTGATTTCTGGTATAGAATTGAATGTCTCTCTGACATTGAAATCGATGCCGTTGACTTTGATTGATATGAGTCCGATCGGCTTGTTGTGATGATCCTTGAGAAGAAGACATGATTCTTGTTGCAGTGGCTGAAGAGTGACTACAATGGCTTTGTTAAAGGTACATGTTTCCTTTTCTCCATCTTTGAAGCAGATATTTTCACTAGCAGTAATAGAAGTGATCTCTGAGCAACCGAGTCCATGTGAAATTTTCAGACACAACACGGTAAGGCACGAAAATATGTTTCGTTTGTAAGATCTTTTCCTACGATCAGTGTATTTGCGTATTCTTTGCCGGTTGCTACAGAGGGCAAGTAATCTATCCACGAAGCAAACACGGTAAAGAATGATTCTGGTTATTCGAAGCAAAAGGCACACGATCCTGATCGTTATGTAAATCCATAGAGGAGTGATCAAGACGAGTAGTGTAATCAGAGTTATTTGTAAAAAAGTCCAACACTGAGTGTTGTACAGTCGCTTCCAGCAGAGGATGCATTGCATAGTTTCGCAGACTGGCTGTGCCGGGCAAAATAATTGTAAGTTTTCCACAAGCTTTCCTCGTGACCATGCTCTTATGGTGACTTTGTAATCGTACATCGTAAATGTATTGGGAAATGGTATGTGAGATGAAGCGAGATTTTTTCTGAAAATGCAGTACTGGTCGATGCAGATTTCTATGACTTCCTGTTCATTTGCTTGAGATAAAGTTATGCCTCCTTTAGAACATGAGGCAAGCGCATTCGTGCGAGTGTTTTCAAGAAATTTGGTAGTGCCATGTTTTATGGACAGTTTTGATGGGTTTGAGGGAAATCCATAGTAGGCCTTTGTGATGAGGCCCCAAGCTTTTATGGGGATTGCATTCTTTTCAGATGCACTGTTGAGAAGCAACAGAGCTATCGGGTTGTCATACATGCAAAAGAGGCTTGCTGGTTCTTGGCATTTGTGTCTTTTACAGAACCACGATGTGCCGGTGATGTCGCTACCAGGAAGTCGCTTCTATCCCTTGCGATCGATGCATAGGAGGTCTCCTTTAGTGACGTAATCCTTGAGAGTTATTGTTAAGTTTTCTACCAAAAGCAAGGCGTCGTCGAATAGTTGAACCTGATTGAACGTTCCCAATTTTTTAACTGAATCACACCTTTCGTCCTGCTCAAATGAGCAAACAAAGTTTGGACGATAGTGGCGAAGACTTGCAGGTATTTTTCGTATTTCTGACTTGGTGGTGATTGATCCGTTATGAAAAAAGCAAGAAGACGCCCACTGAGGGCATTTGCAACTTTCTCCGCAGAGAGAAGATTTGCTCTAAGGTACCTTTGAGAAAAGTATTTCGAAACGAATATGTCCCATAGGGCTGGAAATGGGGTAATAACAAAATGCATTTTTGTGTTTGGCAACTGCGATTCCTCTGGCTTTGCAGTTAGTGGCGTACAGAATTGTTTTAGGTGTGTTGAGTTCGCTTGGACACTTGATTGAAGCCGTAGACGCAGTTCCAATTGTCATCAGGCAAAACAATGTTGTCAGAGTAGCGTGTGCTTGAGCTCGAGAGCGGGTAATCATTGGATGGCGTGATGGTTGTGGAGGTTTTTTGGTGGAAGATGGTCCGTTAGTTTCGACGTTTCGCTCGTTCATCTTCTGTGGTATCTCTAGTTTATGGATCAGAGAGTTAGGACGAGTAATTATTCTGTTTGAAGGAAGCTTTATCTGAGCAGAGCGTTGATAGTTATCTTGTGATCCGATGACTCTACCCATTTTCCACTGACCACGCTCAAGGGTTGGATCATGGATCAAGACGATGTCTCCGCTCTTAGGTGTGTCTTTTTCATGTGATCTGGGAACTGAATGCTCATTCTTGAACTGTTCGCGCATAGCGGTAAGATATTCCATGTTCCATCTTGTCCAAAATGTTGAGATTAGCTTGGAGGTTCGATCCCAATCAGCAAGTAAAGTGTCTCGTGTTGTTTGAAATGGTAGCCACTGATCTTGATATTCGGTGGGATAGGTGCTACACAATCGAGCATATGGGCGTATGAAATCGATAGGACGAAGAGGCATGTAGGAAATTTCATCGCTATAATATGTAAGCGGCCTTGTGTTGACAATGGCCTCGGCTTCCTTTGCCACCGTTCGTACTTCTTCGATGTCTAGCAAACGGTTAGTGATGGCATGTCTGTACGATTTTTTAAAGATATCAATTATTTTTTCCATATATTCCTCCTTGCCATGGGCTTAGACTGGGTATGAACTTCATCTGTATTCGATTACTGGCACAGTAGTCGATGATGTCTTCGTCAATGTTTGGTGCAGGAAGATAAGTGTAGCACTGATTTTCAGTTTTGAAGCTTTGTGCATTGTCGCAGATGATCCATTTTGGGCACCCGACGCTGGCGATAAATCGCCTCAGTACATGAAGTACTGTTGTTGTTGTCATATCTAGTATCACATCTACGCAAATCGCTCGGCAGTTTAGACCTGTAAAAAGTAACATCCAGTACTTTCCAATAGTATTTTCGCTAGTCCGATAAGGCATGGGACCAAAAAGTCCATTCCAACGTTTTCGAAAGGATATTGAGGCGCATTTACCCTTCGTTGATGTGCCGGGAATGGCGGTAGAGCAAACGGTTTGGCATGAAGTCTTTTGCAATGGTAGCATTCATTGTTAATAGCTCTTTTCACGGTGGCACGGCCTTTAGGTATCCATACTCGTTGTCTCAAGATAATCAAAGTGTGGTTTACACCACAATGATTGTACGTTTCGTGAACATGGAGTATGTAGAGTATGGTGATACGACTTTCACGAGGAAGTAGAATCGGTGTAATTGCCTCTACGGGCAAGTTCGCATGTTCAATCCTTCCCTGTGATTTCCATAGGGAAGTCTTCTCGCAAGTGAAGAGTCGATATCGCTTTATGAAGTCATCCGAAGGAGGGCACCACTGTTGCGCTAATCGGAACAGTACTGTTTCGCTTCTTTGCAATAGCGCAACTTTGGTAGTGCCAAAAATTTTTGCCGCTTTTTTGGACTCCTTTGTGAGAAAATTCAGCACAAACATCATTGTTCTGAGCAGTCGAGTCCAAGAGTTAAAGCGATTCACATCTAGAAGGGTACTGACTTGTTTTTCGGGAACAGTTTTGTTTTGTTTGTTTGCTTTAGATGTGGTCGAGACCATAAATTGGTTATGGAGAACGTTTTCGTCCTGTTTGAGATTTGGTGATGCTTTTTGCAAAGCATCTTTGGCATTCTGCGGCCAACTTTCTTGGTCCTCTAGGAGAAATGTTGGTCCGTTCCACCAGGAATCTTCTCGCATAAGTTCTTCAATCGGACAGCCTCGAGTGCCCAAGTCTGCCGGACTGATTTCGGTAGGAAGTGTAGAATAGAGACATCGGAAGTGTTTTCAAGAATTATACTGACCCGATTTTTGACAAAGATTGGCAGACCTTTGTTGTCCTTGGTCCAGTATAACGCTACTAGGCTGTATATTTTTCAGAGATAGGTACATCAAGTTCCTTTGTCAGGTATGTGAGAAGTTTAGATGCAACCATCAGCGCAGCAATTTCCAAACGTGGGATCGTCATGGAATGGTTTAGTAGTGCTAGTCGACTTTTTGACATTATCAAAGAGGCTCTCACAGGGCTGTTCTTTACCCTTTGTACAGGTAAGCCACTGCGCAGTAAGCGACAGAAGATGCGTCAGCAAAAACGTGTATGTCGTAATCACAGTTCACTCCTTTCTGATGGTCTATTATGAGACGAGGAGTGGAGATTCCAGCTACATTCCAGGCTGACAAGATCTTTTCCCACTGTGCCGTTTTTTCAGAAGATAGGGTGTCATCCCATAGAAGCTTTTCTTTCCAGAGTGTTTGAAGAAACAATTTGCCAGGTAATGCCGCAGGAGAGAATAATCCTAGGGGATCATAAATGCTAGCGATATGTTTCAAGATCTTTCTTTTCGTCCAGATTGTTTCTACCCCGGGTCTCTTCGAAAATGGTACAATTATGTGATCGTTAACAATGTCCCAATCTAAACCGAGTAATTTTTGGATCTTGGTTATGTTTCCCTTCTCTTCTTGTTCGAAGTACTCATTAAGTTTTGTTGAGTTACTGGCATATGCTCGAAGATTCATACCAGCTTCTTGGAACAAGGATTTTGACTCTTTGTAGATTGCGATTCCATCGCCTATGCTCTCTGCACCATAGAACACATTGTCAACATAGGTGTTACGGATGATATGTTGCGAAATAGTAGTGGCCATGGTGGAAAGGTGGAAGTGTATGGTGACGGCGAGTAGAAATGGGGAACAAACCAATCCAAATGGAACACGAGTGAAGCGATAAGTGATTAGGTTTTGTGGGCACAGTGAGCCTGTGGGATTTTTCAACCACAAAAATTTGGTGTAATCCCGTGAACTTTGGTTCAAGTCAACCATGAGGAATGCTTTCTCTATAGCACTTGAAATAAGAATTTCACACAGTCTGCTACGGATGAGAATCCCAACAAGATTAGGAAGCAGTACAGGCCCTCGGTACAGGGTATCATTGAGACTCACGCTTCCTTTCAGTTTTGCCGATCCATCATAGACGCACCTGATTTTGAGATCCTTGTCATTCCTTTTCAATTCGCCATGATGGGACAGGTAGTGACACGGTTTGTGAACATCCTCGGCTGGCACACGTTCGATTATTCCTCTTTGTAATTGATCTTCGATTACTGCATGATATCTTTCTAAGTAGGAAGGATTTTGCTGTAGTTGTTTCAACTGATTGCGAAGACGAGAGTAAGCCAGTGTGTAATTGTCAGGGACCTTTACCGGATCAACTTTAAAAGGTAATGTAACAACATACCTCTTTTCGTCGGAGTCGTAATATATAGTATTGTTGAAGAGTTTGAGACATTCGTCATCGTCGCGCTGGTCCGGGTTATCAAGTATACCAACTGATTCAAGTTTCCAGAATCGGCTTACCAGTTCGCACAGTTCGTTATGGTTTGCTGGATTGGCAACGTCATCGTTTTCAATAGAGACAAAACTGCAGTGTTTAAATTTAGTATCGAGAGCTTTCTTTAAAATGATGTCTCCTATGGTCGTATGGAGAAGACGATGCCCTTCAGATAGGTTTTTGTAGTAGAAATTGTGAGAAAGGACAAGGTCCCAAAAGTAATCGTTCCCAATCGGTATAGATGGTTTACATAAAGTCACGGATAGATTGGCATCAGGAATGATTTGCATCACATCCTTTGCGGAAGAAGAGGTAGATTTCACAGTGAGACATTTGGTGCCGTTTTCTGTCACAGTACCTATCTTGTGGATCGAACATTCCATCAACATAGGCTTAGAGCCAGCAAACGTTGAAACGCTAAGTTCTTCTCTTTTGATAGTTGGTAAGTTAAGAAGGGCTGCCAGTTCCTCAGTAATGTAAGTAGCTGTAGATCCACAATCAAGGAAAGCGGTTGCGGTAGCACAACAAGAAGGGTCATCAGGATTGAACAATTTCACGTCCGTGCACATCAGTGGGGCTGGTTGGTTTGTTGCTTCAGTTGTAGTAAAGGTACTATTGTTACCTTTCTCCTCAGGCACTGTTGCACTTGAGTTGGCGAGTTCGTCTATTGAGATTGGCTGGTTGTCATTACATGACATATGAGTAACGTCAAAGTGGTCAGCATGATTGCGAGCAGGTGGAGGAGTTGGATGACGAGGATGGTGATTGTCTTGACGTGTAAAGGCTTTCGGAAGGTTGGGTGGCGTCGATTTGACGGATGTACAGAGAGAAGTGTGGTGTTTTCTTGAGCATACGCGGCAACGAAACTTTGACTTACAATCTCGAGTATTATGGCGAGTAGAAAGACAGTTGTAGCAGAGCTGTCTCTTTCTTGCTTGTTCAGAGCGTGGTTTTGCAGTGGTGTAAGTTGTGCAATTTGCAGCAGTGTGGTTCCTGGAATCACAAAAGGGGCAGTGCTGCCGTAGCTTCGCGTTCGCAGAGCTTGGTCGAGATTGTGGTTGTTTTGCGGCGATGTAGCTTCCTTGTTGAAGACGAGGATTTGAGAACGACTTCGAATAGAATTCCATTTCAGAAAGAGTAGATTCTTTGCGTACGATGTTAGTAAGTAGATGAAGCAATTCCACTGGGGGAACATTGTGATCATGTTGGGTTTGGTTGTAGACTCACGCGCGCTGGAAGTTTGTTGAGGAGAAGGGCGCCCAGAGCCTTTTTCTTTGAATCATCAGTTCCATTTGAGAATTGTCGTATGAGAGAAAATATTTGATTATACAGAGAGAGGAGATGACGTCCTTTGGGGTCACAAGCTGGTAACGAGGCAAGTTTTGTATACAGGATGTGTTTCAGAGTGACCTTGTCGTCGAAATGAGTCCAGTAAGATCAGTAAGATATCCATGGCAATTCTATAGTTTCCAGGGGTCATCGACAAACCTTGTATGACATGTAAAGCCTTTCCACGCAAGCGAGATTTGACGAGTGAAAATTTTGTTGTGTCATCGAGTTGTAATTTGTTGCCTACCAAGGTCGCAAACCTTGACGAAAATTCAGGATAGTCAAGCAGATTTCCATCAAAGGTCTAGTTTACTGAGTATTGAGGCATCAACAAAATTCATGAGCGAAAGATCGGTTCGAGGGATGATAGGGGTCTGTGAACTATTTTGGAGCAAAGGCCTATTCTCTCTATTCCAACCACTCTCTTCATCAGGTGTGTTAGGCTCGGAAGAAACCGAGGAGAGTGCTAAATGGCGCTTTGCATATTCTTGATCAACGGTATTCAAAAGAGAATCCAAATCTTCCAGATTTTTGACGGCATCAACGATGATTAAGCGGTAGTCACCGTACTTCCCAAGATACTCGTTAAATACCTGTTGCTCGTCGGAGTTCGATTTTTGCAATGTCGTCCATTCTTCGTCGAGTTTGGTGATCCTTGTGTAGGATTTTAGCAGACTGGAACGAATACTGGTAACTTCTAGCCGGAAGCTTTCAAGTTCGTCGTCGCTCAGGGCTTCGAATTGTGGGGCAGGAAGGGAAACATTGTAGTCTTTCAAGGCTTGAACTACGTCAGAGCAGAAGCGCTGGATTTGTTTCTTAAAAAACCCTATCTGGCCGCAGGCGTGCGCTATCGGACATGTTTTCCAGAAGAGAATCAGAGAATTCGTACGATTGATGTACGTAGAGTTGAGTTCGGGAACAGAGAAAGATCCGCGAATGTTCAAAATGGAAGGTTGTACACTACGGTACAGATGGAAGACTTTCAAAGGACAGTGATTGGTTACACGCTACGGTGCAAAGGAGATTGATTGGTTACACGCTTCGGTGCAGGAGATTGATTGGTTACACGCTTCGGTGTAAAGGTTGGATTCCTTGAAGGAATTGGTGATCCCGTAGTCAGGAATGGTACTTTCGGTCGTACCCTGTTGGTGGGAAGGTGCAACCGCACAAATGAAGGTGTGAATGGCTGTTCGACTATTCTGACTGTCCTTGGGTCGCCAGTTTTGTCCGGAATTTGGATGGTTCCGGTGATTGGTTCGATGACGAGCAAAGATGGTTTCGGAGGTTTATTAGTGGTAGCACAGTGCAAAGGAAAATAGCGAAAAGCAAAGCATCAAACATTAGCATGTAAAGTGCGGTTCATAATTATACGAACACCCAAAATTTTGTAAATTTTTGGACTTTTTGGGAGAAACTCAAAAAGCCGTTGGTACCACGCGATAGAACACAGCCGAAAACGGTATATGATCCATAAGAATGAGAAATGATGTCAATCTTAGGAGTGTTTTTGCGCCTAATGCGAATTTTTAGCGGTTCATAATTAAACGAACACCTCAAACAAAGGTCCATTTTTCATTCAAGATTGCAACTATTTAAGTCCAAGTCTTTTGTAAAGTTGAAGTAACAAAGTCTGACATATCTGCTACACACTGAACTCAGTGCAGTTCAAAACGAGGACCATTACTTTTTTCAGAAGGCTCTAAATGTTGGAGTGAGTGGGCCCCAGAAACATCCGTTCATTTGCGCACTCTAATTAGCTTCTACCAAAGCTATGAGATGAAACAAGCTCTTTCGATAGGTACTTTGTTTGACGCTTGAAAAATCTTTGCGTTTTCGTGCCGTTCTTCAACCAAGTTCCAACCTTAGCACAGAGTTAGCACGATTTCGAGCCTCAAAACTCAGCTTCTCTCTTGCGCAAACATTTGATATGAAGCAGCTGCATTGCTTGCATGATGATATTTCTGTAGCAAGGTTTTTGGGTTTTTTCCAGAACTGATCTTGCGGCTATGGAGCTACAAACCAAATAAAGGTGTGATTGCAATAGTAAATACAGTATTTCTGGTGAAGTAACGTCTGGTGACCAAAACAAACGCTCAACGCTGCTGATCTTTTCTAGCCAAATATAAAGTATTGTAAACTTCTACATACTATATGCTTACTTCATTGTACGGCTTCAGAAGCTGTTTTGAGGCTCGAAATCGTGCTAACTTTGTGGTAAGGTTGGAAATCAGTTGAAAAAACGGCACGAAAACGCAAAGATTTTCCAAGCGTCAAACAAAATACCTATCAAAGGAGCTTATTTTATCTCATAGCTTTGGTAGAAGTTAACTAGAGCGTGTAAACCACAGAAGAACGGATGTTTTTGGAGCGCAATCACTCCAAAAGCATTTAGAGCCTTCCGAAAAAAGTAACGGTCCTCTTTTAGAACTGCACCGGATTCAGATAGCAGATGTGTCAGACTTTGTTACTGTAAGTCTACAAAAAATTTGGACTCAAATGATTGCCATCTTGAATGAAAAATGGACCTTTGTTTGAGGCGTTCGTATAATTATGAACCGCTAAAAATTCGCATTAGACTCAAAAACATCCCTAAGATTGACATCATTTTCCATTCTTATGGGTCATATACCGTTTTCGGCTGCGTTCTATCGCGTGGTACCAACGGCTTTTTGAGTTTCTCCCAAAAAATCCGAAAACTTACAAAATTTTGGGTGTTCGTATAATTATGAACCGCACTTTATTTATATGGAAGCAACAGTATGAAGAGAGTGAGCCTAATGTGTATTTGCATATTGTGCGCCAACCATTAGACGCATTAGCGCATTCAATCGTACATCCAAACTAATTCTCAATTCATGTAAGGACAGATAATGCGAGTAGGCAAATGGCTGACAGCATGATAGGTGATTATGAAAACATCGAGCGCTTTCATTATGAACGTCGCTAAGTGTACAGTCATCTTGGGTCTACGAAGAATTACTAATTAAGTTTACGAATTGGAACTACCCTTTTGTAGAATTACAAAGAGCTCGACGCCTTGAGGGCCGTGAACTCCCTTATAGTAAGCGATAACCTTGAGAAGATGCAAGAACAGCTTAACAATTTGTCCTTAGCGCAAAATCGACCATTTAGACCGGGTCCCGAAACATCTAGTAGTGAAAATCCCGTTCTTCGGGGACGAGGGAGAAGGCAGCGACGTCCTAGTCCATCTTATAACTTTAGCACGAGAGGAAGCTCGCGGCCTGACTATCCTTTTCGCGCACGCGGTATTTAAAAAAAACCCTTTTTGACACCTGGGGGCTATTTTGCGTATCCTCCCAGTTACTTTCCGCAACCGCCTCAATATTACCCTTCGAAATTGGCTCAGGACCCGGAGGTTTACCTATCACAGAACATCGATCCAGCAGTATATCCTCCGCGAGCAATTAACTTCCATCCTCAGAAACATCTGGAAACACGTTACGGAGAATCTGGAGTCTTCTCAGATCGCTCGAAAACATCATTACGACCCGAGAAAAAGAGCAAATCCATGTGACTATAATGTTGGAGACTCGGTTTAATTCGAAAGAAGTCGGCTCTAAAATATCGCAGCGGTTCGAGGGACCTTTTGAAATAATAGAAATAAACCGGCCTAACATTACTGTACGAGATGGCGCGCGCATTCGTACGGTTCACATGAAACGCACGAAACCGTTTCGTAAGTAAATTCTTTTTGGTCTCTTTTCACTTTTTGGATAATAATGTGCACATAAAAATAAAGAGAAAAGATGACGAGAGCTTTCTGGAATAACATCCGCAGGCGACGTTTTCTTCTTGTGATCGAGCCACAAAAAGTAAAATGCAATCGCTTATAAGATCATTGCTGTTTAAAGAAAATGACCGACAACTTTTGATCAGTTTTGGGAAGAAGAAGGAAAAAGATCAATCTTACGCCGCCCAAGAGTGAAAACTGGCCACTTCCACTCTTGGGCTCCGGCTAAATGCCGCAATATTTATTTGCAGGTTTGGAATGGAAAGCAGATGTATGGTCGCCATTGAAACATCAACATGCATGGCAATCGACAAATGTGCTGAAATATGGGACTGTACTACTATTATTCATCTCGTCGTAAGGCTGTACTATTCGTCTATTCGTCTGCTGTTAAGATACAATACGTTATGCGATACTACAATGCGCTATTCGATATCAGTCCACAACCTACCGAAGAAAACCAATGGGCAGTCGAAGGAAAGATGAGGAGAAGAAATCTAACCTGCAATCATAGATTTGACAACAAATCTGATCATCGGATTTCGTATTTTAATGTTCGATTCTAAAAATCATGTCGAACTATCTTCGCGCTCGAGAAGGAACACTATAATGCATCATCGACACGATGAGACACCATTAATGGAGTCTCAAGGACCATCCAATGTGTTCTTTGATGTGTATAGTGTAATTTCTTTTTGTGTTGTTGTAGCGTTTTTTGGGCAGAAAATCCATCGTCCGTCCAAGCTATTTTCTATCTAGCAATAAGCCCGAAGCCTTATGCATTATTCCTTCTCTATGCATTATCCCTATTCGTCAATCCGACCGGCCTTCGTAGCATCAGCTCAGGGCCAGCTTAACCCGACGATGAGGATGTAATATCAGCACATCAATGGATGGAAGAAGAATGGCAGAACGTATGCGGCAGATACGGATGCAATGGAAACTGGATTTATTGTTTTGTGATACTCTGCAAATGCAACTGCCGAAGTGCTAGGAAAGTACATCATCGAGCTCGCCAAATTTAGATTTCAATTTGTCTAATGATGTGCCTCTGTGGATAATGTTGTATTGTTTTTGTATTGTTTCTGTATTGTTCGGCTGAGGGCTTGCTATTGTTTTTGTCTGTATAAATAACCCTGCCGTTTGGCCATGACCGGATCGGACGGCGGATCTATGCCTTAGACGTTTCATTTTCTTTCTCTTTGTAATTCTAATGCCTTCTCTCTCTGAAGTCCCATAAGGGTCTCTTTCTCCATAGTCTCTTTTCTTATGTAATGCTTCTATCGTAGTAGCAATTCCATAACTTTCGAAGTAGTATGTCGTATTTTGTAATTTTTGAGTAGAAATTATTTAAATTATAAGTGTTTTGTGAATATTCCTTGAGTGGAGTTGGAGCCGGAATGTTCAGCCGAGGCCCTTTAGTACCGGACTCGCGTGCTGCGGGACTGAGAGAAAGGGGCGCGGCTGACATCTGATCAAAGGCAGCTCAAGGATATATACCTACCCAAACTCTGAACAGTGCATGCAACGACTAGGTTCTTGATACAGAACTTTGACCGTAAGCTGATTGTATTGTAACAATCTCTGCCGCAATTACGTCTGACAAATGTAGCTGTGATGAAAAACCACTAATAGAAATCTTCACGATGAAAAGTCATATTAACCTATTGCTATAATCTGTACTGTTTCCTAAGACGCACATAAGAGATAGGAATTGTGCATGACTTGCTCACTAATGCAAAGTAACGTTTATACTCCTTTTTTGTTGAAATCGATTGATTACTCACCAGATTTTGCAGCCACGCAAAAGTTCAGTGTACTCATTTGCAAATTTTGAATGATACCCAACTAATTGATTATCAGAATCAATTGTGACAGCATTCCAAATCGACAAACTTGCTCCGCATAATCGCAAAGGGCAGAATAAGTATTCGCAGAAAAAAAGCTAACCAGGATCATCCCAATGCACAACAAAGTCAGCTCCATTCCGTTCAGTCAAGCAAAGTCGTTGTTCTCTGCGCCAGCAACCATCAAACGGAATCTGAAAGAAGCTCGTCAGAAGCTACAATGAATAATCTGCAGCAAATCAAATCATCATCATCAAATCAAATGAAATCAATCCCATCAAACATACCTGTCAGACCCCACAAGGAAATACTTAGCTAATTTCAAGAGCCAAAGACCGAGGGCACCAACTCCAATCAAAATATTGCAGAAATAGATTGTGAAAATGCTTTTACGATAGCTCGCGCCTTATACGAAATAAACTCTTTCTAAACCGCCTCTCCTAAATGCGCGACCGCTCTCTGCCAGGACAGAGATGTCTTTACATAAGTACTCGTACTTCGATACAATCGATACGTGTGCTCAGTTGAGAAGGGAATGTATGAATGTAGAGTGTAGATGTAGCATACAAGCAAAATACAAAGTGCGTAAAACGAGCACAGAATATTCGGAGAATTCGTTAAGGCTGCGTTCATACTGATTCCCATGTTCTGGAACTGTTCCCGCACAGTTCTCGCACTGTGCTGAAACTGTGCGGGAACTGTGCGGGAACAGTTCCAGAACATGGGAATCAGTATGAACGCAGTCCAGAACTGTGCTGCATGCGCTGCAGCCGCCCCGCACCGTTTTGAACGGCGGGAGTTGGAGAATTTTGACCGTTCTCAACGGTTTTTCTTCCAGATTTCGCTCATTTTGGCCTTAATCCTCCACCCGCTTCCCTTTTTGTTCAGCAGCACTGCGAACTCGAAGCGGGGTTGAAGAATGAGCGCTTTTCTGCGCCGTGTATTCGGAAAGATGGGCTATCGTGCGATTGTTCATTCTGCCTTCTTGTTTTTTGCTCAAAACTACTTCATTTGTTCCAGGAAGCGGCTGCCCAGTTTCCATAGCCTCTGCCACGAATTAGGGAGTAGGAGAAATCCTGAAATTGCATGAGTTGGGACTTGTCTCTTGTTTTTCATGATTTTGGGCGTTCTTAGCCTTGTTCGTTTTTCCATGTCGTTGCTTCTCCGTTCTTTCTTCTACCCCGCTTCTCCTAGTGATGAGAAAAGCTGTGAATTTGAAGCGGGGTTGAGGATTGAACACTGTTCTGCTCGATGTATCCGGGAATATGGGCCTTCGTGCGCTCGTCCATTCTCTCATCGCTATTTTTGTTCAGACCTATTCATGTGTACTAACAAGTCGCTGCGTAGTCTCGCATCGTCTTAAAATTGAAATAGACAAGTCTCTAGAACACATGAAGTAGGTCTGAACAAAAATAGCGATGAGAGAATGGACGAGCGCACGAAGGTTCCCAGATACATGGAGCAGAACAGCGTTCAATCCTCAACCCCGCTTCAAATTCACAGCTTTTCTCATCACTAGGAGAAGCGGGGTAGAAGAAAGAACGGAGAAGCAACGACATGGAAAAACGAACAAGGCTAAGAACGCCCAAAATCATGAAAAACAAGAGACAAGTCCCAACTCATGCAATTTCAGGATTTCTCCTACTCCCTAATTCGTGGCAGATGGCTATGGAAACTGGGCAGCCGCTTCCTGGAACAAATGAAGTAGTTTTGAGCAAAAAACAAGAAGACAGAATGAACAATCGCACGATAGCCCATCTTTCCGAATACACGGCGCAGAAAAGCGCTCATTCTTCAACCCCGCTTCGAGTTCGCAGTGCTGCTGATCAAAAAGGGAAGCGGAGTGGAGGATTAAGGCCAAAATGAGCGAAATCTGGAAGAAAAACCGTTGAGAACGGTCAAAATTCTCCAACTCCCGCCGTTCAAAACGGTGCGGGGCAGCTGCAGCGCATGCAGCACATTCTGGAACTGTTCCCGCACAGTTCCCGCACAGTTCCCGCACAGTTTCAGCACAGTGCGAGAACTGTGCGGGAACAGTTCCAGAACATGGGAATCAGTATGAACGCAGCCTAAAGCGTTAACGCTATAACGTGTGTGCAAGTTGGTGGTCCTGCGCAGATTGGCTGCGTACCTATTTGTGCTCCGGAGGCCTCACATTTGTGCTCCGGAGGTGTCCCAAATCTGGCGTACCTCCGGAGCGCAAACTCTGCTCCGGAGCCCTCCCATTCTGTGTCCCGGAGACCTCCCGTTTTGTGCTCCGGAGACCTCCTATTTTGTGCTCCGGGGCACTGCCATTTGTGCTCCGGAGAACTCCCAATGCTCCGGAGTCCTGCCATTTTGTGCTCCGGAGGTGTCCCAAAACTGGCGTACCTCCGGAGCGCAAATCTCTGCTCCGGGGCTCTCCCAAATCTGGCGTAACTCCTGAGCAGAGATTCGCGCGTCGCGGAGAGGGGTCCCACTCGCCTGCTTGTGACGTCACCGTGACCTACAAGAAAGGATCGCCCCCTCGCCCTGCTCTCAATGGTCAATTGGGTCCTCCGCGGCTCTGCCAGATTTCCACTGTCCTGAGCTACGGCACCGACTGTCTGAGCTATTTTCAGGTGTATAAACCGCACCCTTTTCACTCTAAAGGCGCACACGTCAAAAGACTGCCTGTTACGATGGGGCGCGTTAAGTGAGAGCAATGTGCGAGAAAGCGATCGCTTCGCGAGGCACATGCGCAGCGGCACGCCTGGGTCTGCTCGCGTTTAGAGCAAAAAGGGGTGGCTTATACACCTGAAAATAGGGTACTTACTGTGAAGACGCCAGATTTTAACAATCGCTTGATAAGACAGCTTTTCTTTTTCTGAACCGGGATTTTAAGGTGAACAGTTTGTATGCACATTTTGTCACTACACTTATTTTCAATTACATAATTTCCGCTGTCTCTCAGAACTCGTGTCTATCCATTTCCCTTTCTCCCAGGTTTATAGGGAGTTCATCACTGGAACTGGCATGAAGTATCAGTTAGTCCGGTTTGCAAAGTAGTTCGAGCCAAACCCGTATCTGCCAAATCATTATTGAGCGAAATTACGGGTGCTTGCATGGACTGGATAAACGCTGGTTCCAAATCTGCTTTCCTTTTTTGCGCACGACCTTCTGAAAGAAGCTGTAAGCGTTCGGATGTGTTTGTTTGTCCCAAATTTGTCAAGCATTAAGTGATCTGAAAATAGCGACTGTACAAAAACGTCTAAAAGTGGGTAAACAGTTTCGCATTGAGTACTAGCTGGCTTACCCGGCTCCGCCCGGCCCTGTCAAAACACTATGTCAAAGAACACTATCCCTATTCCTGTAAGAACCTTTCCCTGTGCCTATGCCAAATCACTATCCCCGCTGTTTTAATAATCAGCATGCTCGATTACCCCCCTGTGCCAACTCCCAGTCCCGTAGCTCAAACTTTACAAAAAAAATCGATAAAATCGATAAAAGTAATTGATAATCTTGAAAACTAATATTGTATTCAGAATTCCCATGCTTGATTACCCCCCTATGCAAACTCCCAGCCCCGGAGCTCCAACTTTACAAAAAAATCGATAAAAATCGATAAAATCGATATCGTTCGATGACGAAAAGTAGCCTATGACAATCGCCGGGGCCCGAAGTGTATGTGTGCCAAGTTTGGTCCGGATCGGTTCAGAAATGGAATTTTCTATTCGGAACATACGTACAGACAGACAGACATACATACAGACATACAAACAGACATTCAGCTTTATATATTAGGTCGTTCCGAAAGTATTGTCGCTTTTTTCAAATGTACGTCAATCTCGTAGAACAAAGATGAGTAAGAGATTCTGATAGCATTTGATGCAGCATTTCATTCTCTTTCTAATCTTATATATGAAGCTGAATGTCTGTTTGTCTGTCTGTCTGTCTGTCTGTATGTATGTATGTACGTATGTTCCGAATAGAAAATTCCATTTCTGAACCGATCCGGACCATACTTGGCACACATACACTTCGGGCCCCGGCAAGTGTCATAGGCTACTTTTCGTATCGATCGATATCGAATTATCGATTTTTATCGATTTTTTGGCTTAGTCCACCTACGGGGCTGGGAGTTGGCATAGGGGGGTAATCGAGCATGGGGATTCCGAATTCAATATTGGTTTTCAGGATTATCGATTACTTTTATCGATTTTATCGATTTTTTTGCAAAGTTTGAGCTAGGGGGCTGGGAGTTGGCACAGGGGGGTAATCGAGCATGCTGATCATCCCCAAGGGGGGTGATCAGCATGCTCGATTACACCCCTGTGCCAAATTCCAGCCCCCTAGCTCAAATTTTCAAAAAATCGATAAAATCGATAAAAGTAATGGACGATCTTGAAAACTAATATTGTATTCGTAATCTGCATGCTCGATTACCCCCCCCCCCCTGTGCAAAATCCCAGCCTCGCATGTCAAAATTTACAAAAAATCGATAAAATCAATAAAAGTAATGGACGATCCTGAAAACTAATATTGTGTTCGTAATTAGCATGCTCACTTCCCCCCCCCCCTGTGCCAACTCCTAGCCCTGTAGGTGAACTCTGCAAAAAAATCGATAAAAATCGGTAAAATCGACATCGATCGATAACGAAAAGTGGACTATGACACCCGCCGGGGCCCGAAGTGTATGTGTGCCAAGTTTGGTTCGGATACGGCGGAGCCGGGTAAGCCAGCTAGTGGTTGTAAAAGCATTGCATAATAACCAATAAGCTCTTGAAGATTTACCAAAAACTGCAACCCATGCTTTTTAAGAAGGTCAAGTTTTGCAATTCTTCTAAATTTTCACAACAGCTTTCGGAAGGAGTCCAAGTAAGGGGTGGATAGAGCAAACCCTATAGGAGACAGCACAGCTTTTTTCTACCTTCCAGGGCTTGTCATAATTTTTGTAGAGGGTTTTTAATGGAACCACCGAATTTTAGCAGGCTCGTCTCAGACACAAATGGATCAGACATCAACAGATCTTCAGGTTTCAAGACTTACGAAGAATCATGATTTAACAGCAATTCACATATCAAATGACCATTTACCGTTTCAAATTAGCAACTTTCGAGAATTTCGGGTACAGCCTGGGGCGCCCTGGAAAACTTGAATTAAGATGCTTTTATCCCGGAAAACTTGATGAATCGGAAACAAAAAACAACTGGTGGAAAGAGGAGAAAAAGCTGCGTCGAATGACACCCGAGCTGCTTGCCGGTTGTTGTTCTGTGAAGTTTGAGTTGATCAAATTTGGAATTTGGTGGCATTGAAAAATTGGTTTCAGAAACTCTAAGAAAAAAATTATTCTGTATCGTGTAGGGATTGCTCTCTCTACCTGTCACTTGTACTTCTTCGGAGAATTGGTACAAAAATTTAGAAAAATAGCCGAACTTGACCATGACAAAAAGCATGAGTCGCAAATTTTGGTAATTTTTCGATAGCTCATTAGATATTATGCAATGCAATTGTAACCTTTAGAAAGAGGATGAAATGCTGCATCGAATGCTTCTAAGATCTCTCAAAAATGTTGATTCCACGGATAGTGGCGTTCATTCGAAGAAAACGGCATTACTTTCGGAACGACCTAATATAAGATACTGGCTGCAAAGAAGGAAAAAACCTGTGGAAATCCGCATAAGTGTTTTTTTGAGGTTCTCCCCTTATTTTAAACCACTCAATGATTCAGAAATTTGGACATAACGCTCGTAACCTCCTTCAGAGAGTTGTTTTGCAAAAAAAAGAAAGGCAGAATTGCAATCAGAGTTTGAAGACTCCTCCAGTGATGTACATGTCGTCTTCAATCACCACTTCTGTCAGTATCCTTCCCTTTTGAAACAAGAGTCGATGCTGAAGTGGCAAGCATGAAAGGAATTTCTATCCATGATTCCGGTGTGAGAAAGAACAGCCTTCGAAGAAAAAGCTTTGCAGGATGTGTGTGCTGTTTGAAACACCATGTGGGATCTAGGGGCGAGCGCACTGAATACGAAGAACAGCCTCCTCAGACATTAAGAAAATTAGAAGACATTGATCTCATTTCATACAAACACCTACTCCGTTCTTCTGTAAGGGTTGACAAAGTAATTCGCTAACGCTTTGCTTCAAATTATTTTTCAGAATTCTGTGCTCTGGTAAAGCAAATTATTTTATTCTCATATTCAGGGGCATCTTTGTAGGAGAAAGAAGATCAGTGTCAATCAGCAACATTCGTTAAGCCGATAATGAAGAATTGCGCAACTATTCTCCGCCAGGAAATGGGCGCTGCAAGACCGTCTCAGTACCTATAATCAATAGAAATTATGAAAAAGTTGAGGATTAGCTTCTTGAACATTCGCCACACCGTTCAAAATATCGCACTGAAGTATAAGCAATTTTTTTCCAGAGCTCCACCTGGAAGAAATGCTTATAGTTTGCTGCGAAAATTTCCTCCGGAAAAACGACACTGACATACGCACAGCTTATATCATTCACGTTCTCTCTTCTCTATCAGCACAATGGCAACGCCAGAGCTTCGTACCACGTTTGCGCGCGTATGGTGCCCATAAATGCATTAACAAACGGAGTTCCGCACGTGTAGTCCCTACCTACATATCAGAAGGGAGTGCGTCATTGACGCAGTGTATAAATTCATCCTTAAGAACTTGAGGATTATCGTTTCCAGCTGTTGCTGTCTAATATAGAATCTACTAGAGAATGCGCCGTTTAACAAAGGCAGTGAGTCGTGTGTTAGCAGCAGTTCTCTCCTAAGTTTAGCTGTGTAGCTAGTAAAGGCGAGGAAGCTATGATCGTACGGAAGCAATGATAAAATTACAAAGCGCAGCCGCGCTTGGGTGCAGGTGGATTCAGGCAATTTGGTGGACGAATGATGAGTTATAAGGGGAGCTTGAACACATCTCTTCGTCGAAATCACACAACATTCAAAATATATCTTGTCTTACATAATCCATCCGATACTATTTTACGTTGTTATCAACGAAGGTGTCCATATAAAAGAAGTGTGCAGAATTTAGAGTATGAGTTGCACAATCTACTTTGTCAATGACTCCAAGACTGATTTTCATGTGATTCTCAAAGCAATCTATTTCTTCTCTCATGCTGAAGAAGTTTTTTCTTGCAAATCTAAGCAATTGTCAACAATTCCAAAATCGCACCTTTTGAGAATAAGCATAATACTTTGCTGTTTTAAACATGGTAACGAGCAACTTCAGAACCCAGATGCAAAGATTCTGGGTCTCATTAGAGGGTCTATAATATACTGATATCTATTAGTTTGGCACGAAAGTTTGCGGACATTGTATTTCGACAAAGTTTTCGTTTCGATGTAAGTACTGAGCAGGGCATTTGCACACCGTTGGATAAAGAAAATTAATCTTTGCAAAATTATGCTAAGCACAAACATTACCAGAGTTTCCTCTGAAAATCCAGAGAAAAATTCTGAAGCACAGGATTTTAACCCAACCTCAATCTTCAACTTCTATTAATATTACGAGATCCCCCTATGCTTCAACTTATGGTAAACATATACTTACACCAGCCGAATCTGCCGCGTAGCGGCAGAGAGCGGCTGGTACTTACATACTTACATAGGTACTTATAGGCTGCTGCATGACGAAGGCGCAATATCTTCGGGCGCGAACGCTGCTTTATTAGCCGCAGAGCCCATGAGGTGCAGGAACTGCAACGGTGAAGATACGCTCGCGTTGCGTTCGCGCCTGCTCAACTAATATCGCCATTGCGCCTTCGTTATGCAGCAGCCTTCTCCAAGCGCAGTTTGCCTAGAATTTGAGATTGAACAAGGAAAACGAGGTAAATGGAAGTAGCAAACTCCTCACCTCATAATCTTAAGCTCCTCCCACTTGCGTATATCAGCTACAGGCGAGGGAGAGAGAGAGTACAGCTACGCTTTCGCACGCAGCGCATGTCTTCAGTGCGCTCTTCATCCCAGCCTCTAGTGGTTTTTATGCGTTTTTCTATCTTTACTGACTTTGTTCTCCCTGTAATCTCTTTATTTTAATGCTAAACGAAAGACAGCTGATGTTGAAAAGCTTTTTTAGAGGTCTTGAGGAGCGTTGATCCCAAAAAGTTCTGGTTTTTTTCCTCGGTAGTGAAGATTGGCTGCATTTTAGGGTGAATCTGCAAAGGTTTCTATCACGGACCTAGCATATTTCTCCGACTGAGTTTGTTTTTGTATAGGTGTTTCTAGTTCCTTTTCAATGCGACATTGTAGCTTCTGCTTGTACAATAACGCCCTCGAGCTTACACTTCTCACGTTTATATGGTTACCGAAGGAAAACGCTTTAGAAATGATCCTCTCCCCAAAACTTCTGTGATTTTTACCCGTCACTATTAGTATCCTACAATTATCCATGAGATTGACTAGAAACTAAATGTTAGTGAAAGTTGTGAAAGTTCTCTTTTGCTTCGGCTTTTCTCGAGCTGAGATTAGAGGGTCTCCACTCCTTATTTCTCTCCTATCTACACGTAAATGTTTTTTTTTTGATCGCAAGTGAGATGAAAGCGCCAACAGAGCGCGCGTTGGCGCGCGATGCTATGCGCCGCGGAGGTTCCTATGGGAAGCTGGCCGGGCCCCCACTATATAATGCAGGATGTCCCAGAAGTATGCACAAACTTCTTAATTGTGATTGATTCTCTTACCACGCAGTTTTCTGCTTAGCTTTGACCACCGTTCATCAGATAAGGCCTCAAGTGGGATTCAAGGTACTATTCGATCACCATACACTATAAAATTTTGCAAATTGCAAATTTTGCAATTTTGCTACATAGAAACAACTACGTAGAAACAAGGTGCAATTTTGCACCTTGTTTCTATGTAGATTTTGAAATATCCTTCGTCTGAAAAATTTTTTTAGGTGCAAATAATTTGTGCACGGGTACGGCTACCTACTTTTTCTCTAGGTTTTTGGGTTATGAGCCTTCGAAAAATTCTGGAGCATCTCAAATTTTTTTGCACAGGGCGCGCAGTTGCGTTTTTCTTCGTTTTATGCCTCCCTCCTCTAACAAAATTTTTCCTACATTGCTGCATACCTACCCTGTGCACAACCAAAGGGAGTTCCCACGCAGGTTGGGTAACCTTTTCGTAAGTCATGTCAAGCCAACACTGTTTAACAAGTTTTAGCGAAATCTGGGACTTCTACTTGGCTTACTTATCTGAAGTTTCGAACATGCTTATTTGCTTTGAAAGTAAGTTACCCACGATTCCACGCCTCCATTAAGCGACAATCCACTTTAGTGAATGAGTTGGTGGCTGTGAAGAGTCATCAAGAATTACCTTTCTTAAGCAAAGAATTCAGTTTCACCATGAAGAATGGGGAGGATGAGACATTCATTAAGTTGCTCTAAAAGTTCTTGTTTTAAAACTCGAACAAAGTATCGCAACTGGTAACCTTTGTACAGTATCTAAGCTTAGACGCATACCTTTATCCTGCCATTCAATGGAAACCAGTCCAAATTTCAGAAAAACCTACTGGCCTCACGAAAAAAATAACGACTAGTTTGCGTTTTTGCAGATTTGGTGTTGTATGAATGATGTTATTTATTTATTTCATACGCACATAGGCGTGCTCTCATAAATCCAACAAAAAACCGTGATGAGGTATAAATACAAACATAAAGCAAGAGAATTGAAAACAAAGTAGATGAAGAGCAACAAAGTAATTTTGGTTGGCACGGTTGCCATTTAGGGCCGCATTCACTAACATCCCCGCGGGGAGGGGATCGCCGCTTAAAATAAAGCTTCATATCCTGAGGCTCCAGATATCTGGATTTCACGTTGTGTACGTAATCATAAGTACTCCTATTATCCTTCACCATGAACACATTAAACAGCAGCGAGAAGCTGTACAAGCCGCAGTTTACAGCATTTGTATGATCCCTGATGATCCCCGACGCTTTTCTTTGAAGTCATTTTTCTTTCTCCAAAGTTAACGAAAAGTTTCCAGAGTTGTGCAGATCATCTAACCCAACACTGCTTAGCATGTTGCTGATAAGAACAAGTGATGTATCGGAGTTATGAAATTTGCGATGAACCACAAGTCGAAAGTTGTGGTTTATCAAAAAATTCAAAAAACTCATTTGTTCTCATCAGTAACATGCTTAGCACTGTGTCAGTATAATGTAGCCAGCACGAGGTTTGGGAGGAAGGAAGTTTGAATTATGCCGAGGTTTCAACAAGAGAGGACGAAAAGCTTACTGATCAATGTGCTTAGCATTGTTGTGTTAGATAATTAGTACAACTTTGAAAGGTTTTCGTTGACTTCAAAGAAAGAAAAATGACTTTGAAGAAAAGCGCCGGGGATCGTCAGGGATCATACAAAAAGCTGGAAAATGCGGCTTGTACAGCTTCTCGCTCCTGTTCAATATGTTCATGGTGAAGGATAGTAGGAATACTTGCGGACAGGTAGCAGCGTGAAATGTAGATATCTGGAGCTTCAGAATATGAAGCTTTCTTCTGAGCTGCGATCACCTCCCCAGCCGGGTTGTTAGTGCATGCGGCCCTTAAACTCAAACAAATACATGACACCAGTGATAAGCCAAAATGACACCCACATATAGAAATTCCATAAGCAATGAATCGCGGCACAACCTACCCTAGCTTGCCATCAGACGTACAGTTGACAAGCAGCACGGACAGGGTGAGGGTCAGGCATACAACGGCAGTCCCCGCTGGCATATCCAAACGGGTGCAGTTGTACGGGGCCAGTAGGGGGCCACCAGCGCACCCTCTCTAGCAAAAAAGGGCAAGGTCATGTTACAAATACGAGTTTTCACAGGATGGATGATGTGGACGGAAGTATAGAAGTCTAACGCGGGCATGTCATTCAAGTTTACTAGTTAACCGAAACAGACCAAAACGGTAACCGAGCGCTAGTCGAATTGAAGGTGCCACGCAGGCTCTACCATTCAATCATGAAGTAGAAGAAAATGAAGAGGGAAAGTGGCGCCCTTTCAGTTTGTCATGACCATCGCGAAGGAGAAAACAAGAAGAATTGTCTTAACAAAATCAAAGTGCAGGAAGGATAGAGAAGAGATCCAGGGAAGGATGCAAGAAAGTATTCGGTAATGGAATAGGGCGCTGTCATCTGACGTCCGCTATCTGCAGTAGTTAAGTACATCAATTTTGGACAGTGCTTTTCTGAAGTGAGAATTTTTTGGTGTAGAAGTGCAGAGGTTAGACTCTCAATCTATTTGGGCGTTCTGAAAGCAAGTGTGCTCGACCTACGCAAACGATGGGATGTAGGTGATTTAGGGTAGCGAAAAGCGGCGCAGGAGCGCCTTCCGTAAACACAACGAAAGCACCAGAAACTGGAAGGTTTTAGGCGGAGGTCGTCTTTGGAAAATCTGAATGCCAAAATGAGATCTGTTTGAACTTTTCTGTAGTACGACGAATACTGTATGAAGGAAGAGTGTGAGAATAGTTTTGATCAGTGAAAGCACAATAATAAAGTATTCTAGTAAATGTTTTTTGCAGGTTTTCAATTTTTGCTATTCTTACGAGCAGTGGCGGTCCCAAGATTTCGGATCGGTGGAGGGGGGGGCGGCAAAATTTTTTTCCGAATGAAGGAGCGTGGCATCAGCCATGCACTCCGAAAAAATTTCTGGTGTGCTTCTTAAAATTTTTGCGTGTTCATAACCCCTAAAATCTTGAAAAGGGGGTGTGGCGTTAGCCACGCCTCTGAAAAAATTTTCTCAAGACTGATTTGAACTTTTAAAAAATTTAAAAAATTCAATTATCTACAAACATAAACAAGTCACTAGCAAATATTTCTGAAAGTACTCACAGCTTAATTGCTAAGGAATTTAGAATCTTTTGAATTTGTCAAGCTCAGATTTCTTCATCAAAATTTGGATGCAAGAAACTTCAAACGCTGTTGCAAAGCGGGGAT
>CATQJL010000223.1:83140895-83163395 GCA_958299035.1 Cylicocyclus nassatus
AAGGTTTTTGCTCAAAGCCTCCTGTGTATGCAGCAAAGGGGACCTCGAAAAACTCATGCATGTGATGCCTCTACCGCAAAAAGCGAAAAATTTTCACATTTACGAAGAAAACAAAGATATCTACGCCAAAATCAACCTTGGTTCTGCCTTACAGCTACATTTAATAGCAGAACATTTGAAAATCACTTCAAAAATGCAGAAGAGCTCCTGCACTGTCGAGACAGGTGACCTACATGGATGTTACAGCTGCGCGTCTGGAGCAACGATAGAAATCATTTGCACGGGCAATGAAGGAGAAACAACGGCCACTATTGAATGCGCCACACAAAGCCAAACTGCAAGATGCACAACGCAAGGCCACCTCAATAGTCTTGTCTTCCATTTTGACAACGACATAGGCTCAACTACATGCACTTTCACCTGCCCAAATACAAAGATGAACATTTCTATACGAGAAAGTTTGAAGTTTTCAAAGGACGACTTAATCAAAGCCGACGCATGGATTAACAACGAAATAAGAAAGATACCACCAGACATTTCAGCAATCGAAAGCTTTTTTAACACTATAACTGAATATACTATAACTGAATATACTCGTTCGTTTTCCACCTTTTTCACCTATCTCAAGTATGCTATTTTTCTGATATTTGCAACGTTTCTCCTCTCTTTCCTTTCGAATCAAACGATGTACATTTTCTTCAACTTTTACGAAAAAACACCATTGATTTTCGTCGCGGGAGTATCTGCAACTTGCAGAATCGTAACATGTTTTCACTTTCTTATAGCATTCTTAGCATTTCCTAAAGACTAATGTTTGGAATTTTATCATAATTGTCTTAGTCAATCAAAGCCGCGACAAAGCATTGTTGACACACTCACCCAAACAGAGGGGGGGGGGGAACGAAAGCCACCAGGTCCAGCCGCCTTTCGCGGCCAGCTGGTCCTTTCGCAGCGTTGTTGCATGTCGTTCCAGGACCAGCAGTCCGCGGAGGCGGCTGGACCTGGCGGCTTTCGTTCCCCCACCCACCCAAACATATGGAAAGACTGCTATCTATGTAGAGGTTATAAAGTCAAACTCTGTATAAATGCTCGTGGTTCTGTATACGCTTTGCCTATCAGCACATCAGCCAATAAACCTCGTCCAAGTCCTTTGAAAGTCCAAACATAACTTACTCTCAAAAGACTAGAATGGAGGAAACTTTGCTCATTGTGTAGCCGATGGTCGATTCAATAGTAGCGCGGAACTTGGCTTTTACCAAAAATTTTCTGCGAAAAAAATATTGCCAAGAAAGCAAAAGTATTAGGTCGATGCATAATTCCTGCACCAAAATAGGTGCAGACCGCAATAACTCGGAATAATCCTATATCCCAAGTAGGATTCGATATATCATTTGTTAGCGTAAACCTAGCTCTACAAGATATTGCTCAAATATCTACACCTTTGATCCACGCGAAGTTTTGAGCCAAAAACTGAAGAAAAACCATGCGTCCGAAAACCTTAAGACAGATCTTAAAAAAATTGTAACTTCGTTCAAAAAGCTCATGCAAATTTTCTTTGTTACTCACGCGTAGACGTTCCACGTAAGACATTTATCTATGCGGTTGCTGTATTTTTTCTCAACTAGACGATGAAAAAACAATTTCTTAAAGCTTTTCATGTTTTTGCCAAATTAGTGCTGAGATGTTCTAGTATTAACAGTTGTATAGTACATGCCGTTAGCAGTGAAACTTCACATTTTCAGCCTTCTAGAACTGCTAGTTCGCGAGAAATAACGAATCTAGATTCCCTTATCCAAATTTTTCTTGCCTAGTTGCTAAAAATCCGATATTTCTCGTAAACCAGCTGCTCTAAAGAGCTGAAAATTCACATTCACGCTTCTAAGGTCCTATAGCATACAACTGTCAGTGCTAGAACATCTCAGCATTGTTTTGGAAAAAACATGAAAAACTTCGTTTTCTCATCGTCTAGTTGAGAAAAAATACAGCAACCCGCGTAGATAGATGTCTTACGTGGAACGTCTACGCGTGAGCAAGAAAGAAAATTTGTATGAGCTTTTCGAACGAAGTTACAATTTTTTAAAGATCTGTCTTAAGGTTTTCGGACGCATGGTTTTTTTCAGTTTTTGGCTCCAAACTTCGCGTGGATCAAAGCTGGTGTAGATATTTGAGCAATATCTTGTAGAGCTAGGTTTGCGCTATTAAATGATATATCGAATCCTACTTGGAATATAGGATTATTCCGAGTTATTGCAGTCTGTAGCTATTTTGGTGCAGGAATTATGCATCAACCTAATACCATTTTCTCCTGCATTTTAAAGAGGGCAAGAATTTGTATTTTCAGATTCTTCCAATTTTTTCTCATTTGAAAAACGAGGAGATTCTGCCGTTTTCCTACCATTAGTAGTCCTTGGTCTACTCTATCAGAACCAAGTGAAAGTTCTGCAATCGCTTCTCACATAAGCATTTTACAAAACTCCGAGTGATCCCAGCATTCAGCTAAGTTCGAGTCAGAGCTTCTCGGCTCAGGAATTTTGAAAAATTCAGCGTTGGGGAGCATTTTGTAGCACAAATCTTCGCGATTATAACACATATTTTTTGTAACAAATTTATGGGTTTTTCATGAAATTAGGGCAAGTCGAATGAAAGGAAAAAAATTTCAAGTTTGAGATCCTCACATTTAAAGGTACGGAACTTCGGTCTGAACAAAGATTTTCGAAACTAAAAGTGCATATCAGAAAATAGAAGAAACGAGCTTTCCGATAGTGTAGATGGTTTAAGAGAAAAACGATTTTTGATTGAAAACTAGCGTTTGAAAGAAAAGGTAGGAAAAACGTGCATTAATTATGAACCAATCTAATATACAGGGTGTTCCAAAAAGATGTGCACACTGTTTGATCGTTAATAGCTCTCTTGCTTTCATGTCTATTACCGAGCTTGATGTACCATTCCGTAGAGCGAGGTTCAACTTATATTAACAGTATGGAGCAAACTACCAGTCGCTCTTCATTACTGTAGAATTACGGCATGAACTTCCAGCATGCAGCATCACTGCAGAATAGGCCTCTTAATGAAATAATTTCAAAAAAAAAGTCTGAAAATTTGTGTAGCAATTTTTTCAGGCGTGCTGACTTCATTACATGACTTTTCATCAGTTTTTCGAGCTTTCTTGATGGCGTATTCACATTTTTGACGAGCATTGGAAAGACAGTTATCAGCCTAATTTTGAAATAACTTATGAAGGAAGCACTATACTGAAGCGCAGCTTTCATGTTTGGAATCAGCGACTTCGATTAGCCCACTTCAAAAGTTTTCTGGCTTGTTTGGGTTTCTTTCTGAGGCAAAATACCGGCAAAATACCGATTTTGATAGCTTACAATCATCCTTGAAGTTCCCATAGAAATTTTACAGTAATGAAGAGCGATCGATGATTTGCTCCACAACGCAAATTTAAGTTGAATCTCGCTCTACAGAATGGTGCTTTAAGCTCGACAAAAGACATGAATGCAGGGGAATTATTAACGATCAAACAGTGTGCACCTCTTTTTGGGACACCCTGTATATATTAGGTTGAACCGAAAGTTCTGTCGTACCATTTTCAAAAATTCATAACTTCTGATTTTTCCGACCGATTTGACCGCTCTGATTCTTATATGAAATAGTAAGTCATGCTGTTCATAAGGACATCTTAGATGCTTACTAATGATCATCTTTTGCATAGATAGGAGCGATAAAAAAAACTAGTCAAAATTCAAATTTTCAGTGTAGGGTCATAAAAAATCGAAAACTCGCAACAAAAATGGGTATTGTAGGTTCTTTCACCAGCTCTTTCTAACAGTGCAAAGTACAATACTGCCTACAATACTGACTGCTCCGATTTTTGTTGCAAGTTTCCGATTTTTATGACGCTACATAGAAAATTCGAATTTTGACTAATTTTCTTCTACCGCTCCTATCTCTGCAAAAGATGAGCATTAGTAAGCATCTAAGAAGTCCTTATGAACAGCATGACTTAATCTTTCATACAAAAATCAGAGCGGTTAAATCGGTCAAAAATCAAGAAGTTATGAATTTTTGAAAATGGTGCGACAGAACTTTCGGTTCAACCTAAAAAAATTAAATTAGGTTGGTCCGAAAGTTCGTTCGCAGCATTTTCAAAAAATCATAACTTCCTTCCCTCACAATGATTTTGAGCAATTCGATCTTTATTAAAAAGCGTAAAGCATGTAGTTTCCAATGTTCCCTAACAACCTTTCAGCATGTTCAGATTGCAGAGATAAAAATGAAAGAACGAGATCATCCGAAATTCGGAATTTTTAAGCAAAAATTCTAACAATTTAGAAACTGTGCGATAAAATCCAGAACAGCCATCAACCTAAGTTTTCTTATATTTTATCACTAACTGAGTTAAGTTTGTGCTGATCGAGCTCTTCTTTCAAAAGTTATGATTTTTTGAAAAAAAATGCCGAAAAATCGATTTCTTGAGAATTCCTAGGAAAGTGATTTTTCGGCATTTTTTTTCAAAAAATCATAACTTTTGAAAGAAGAGCTCGATCAGCACAAACTTAACTCAGTTAGTGATAAAATATAAGAAAACTTAGGATGATGACTGTTCTGGATTTTATCGCACAGTTTCTGAATTGTTAGAATTTTTGCTTAAAAATTCCCAATTTCGGATGATCTTGTTCTTTCATTTTTATCTCTACAACCTGAGCATGTTGAAAAGCCTCCAGGGGACTTTTGGAAACTACATGCTTTACTCTTTCTAAAAAAATTTGAAATGTGCGAAATCGTCGTGAATGAAAGAAGTTACGATTTTTTGAACATGGAGGGACAGAACTTTCGGTTCAACCTAATATATTAGGTTGTCCCGAAAGTTCGTTACACCATTTTCAAAAATTCGTAACTCTTTAAATTCTCGACAAATTTGTGCGAACAAAATTTTGCTTAGGAGACGAACTCATGCTCTTTACAAACGTGTCTGAACAGTGAGACGTATCTAAACACATGAGATCGTTCAAACCGCTTTCCTGTCACAAATATGTCAGCTTGAGTCGGAGGACACAAAATAACAATTAATTACACAAAATAACAATTAATTTTATCTCAACAATATTTCTATTGGCAATAAGAAATTTCATGCACCGCTAAGACTTCATAGCGTGCTGTAAATAAACATCAGTACATATAAGGCTAGCAAAGGTGAAATTTACCTCAAATTCATTGATGAATACGAATCGCTCAAGGTACATTTCACCTTGAGGATTTGCCTCAGGTTAGAATTAACCTCAGTAATAAATGCAGCCTCTGGCGTGCGAGCTTTCCATCATTCCATGGCTTCTGGCTGGGATGAGTTCAGGACAGCCTTGAAATTTCCAAAGGTTGCCGAAAAGAGGTTCTTATGGCATTTTCCCCGTCTTGGAGATTGAAAGTGCCGGACCGAAGATTTCCGCGAACTGAGGGCGATTAAAAGCATAAAGGCTCAAGGGTTTGGCGTCTTCAATACCCTCTGAGGGCATGCGCCGAACGCACACACTAACTTCATAGTCGAAGAGGCTACTGAAGAGAGCCTTTTAAAGTGACTTTCGGGGGCCAGCGTTTATCAAGTCAGTGCTTCAATCCTCCCAGATTACTCTGGTACCATTTCCGGCCCCAGAGGGTAGAGGACTTGGCTGGCCCAGGGGTGGGATCGAATCTGTATCCATGTAGTCATAGCGGTGCCTCATAACTAAACCACTCAAACCCCGCAGTTGCTGCCTGAAATCACCCAATAGCCGCCGAAATGGGTGGAGTGGCTGCACCTTACTGTCTCCACCAAACCATTCACTAACGAGAATCTCAGGTCCACCTTCTCCAGCAGTCTTTAAGAAATACCTTAGAAATACTTTTTAACACCTTTGAGAGATTTCACGACCTTAGACTTAGCATCCGAAAGGCCAAGGAGCGATGAAGAGCTTGCTACTAATTTTGATAAGCCACCGCCTTATAGAAGGGAAACGCTCGAAAACAAATTGGAATTACTAATTTTGCTGGCGTAAAGTTATGCTTTAGGATGTGAAATTCTCGACGATGCCGGCGAAGTGGGCGACTTCACGTTTTTCGCCAACTTCGAACTGCCGAGAATTTTCCATTCTGTTGTCATACCGTATGGCATTGTCATAACTATAGAAAAGCTTATAGACTACTTCAACGTGAAGATTTGGAAGAAAAAATTTATACAGGTTTGGTCATCTGCTAGCAGCCGAGAAAATAATTGCTTTATTAATTACCAATTAGTCTGGCCGGAGCGAGCGATGCTTACTTCAAACTACTGCGAGGGAGATGTCTAGAGTGATTTTTGGAGGAATTAAAGGGCAACTTTGCAGAGCCGATTTCATGCCTGAGCATGCATGTTGGAGGGTTAATAATTCTGTGAATATTACAGATATGGGTCTAAAGCAGGGTCAAGCTTGTGATGCGACTGTCGCAACGGGGGGTCGTAAAGAGGGTACCTAAGGTGGGGGGGGATCGTAAGAGAAGGTAGTTAGGCTAAAATACTTAAGCTTAAAAGGGAATCAAACAGCAGATCATTAGTTAAGTTCTTCACGATACTCTAAAAAGTGGAAATCAGAATAAAAAAGATAGAAAATCTGTAGAAATTCTCAAAAAAACATTTACAAAAGCTCAAAAAACTTTTGAAGGATGTATGATTTGATTAAAATGCTAAATGTACCGATTGCCCTAGAAATCTTGCTTCTGAAGCCCTCATGAAGTCTCACACACTCGACAAAAGCGAATATCTTTATCAACTGTGACCATCATAAATTTCTAAATCTTTTTGTAATGTTTTTCACGGGCTCATATGATTTATCTGTACTTTGGAGATGCTCAGCTACATCAGTGCAAAATTTGGTGTTATTTTGTCAACTCTGGATTTTCTTATGATATTATCTATTGTAGCAAAAAATGAGAAAAGGGGGAGGTCGCGTATAAATTTCTTCGGAGCTATTGAAGCTTGTTGGCTGCAATTCTGCTGTAATATGAGGCCATCCTTCTACTTTTCCTCATAAAAAATTGCAGGCTGTTTTATAACTTCTCTGGTAAGTTACAAAAGTTTAAGCTCAAAAATCTTAGTTTTTGCTTTTTAGGATCGCATCTAATTTTGCGAGAGTCGCATCCAAACTTTTTCGAGCTTACTGCTCCTCAAAAGCTGAAACTTTTTCCATGGATAGTCTGGACACCATCCTACGGAACCTGTGCTTTGCAGCCTCTCAGGCCTTTTCCTGGCCTTAGTTACGAATTTTCCTACCGTGCTCATGCACGTTTTTGACGTCGTTCTGGACGGCGCTCAACCGGAAAAACTGTGGAAGAGGTAGGAAGTAAGCTTCTTAGTCGAAAACATCTTTTGCAGTTCAAGAATGTAATTTTTTTCTCCGGCAAAAATTTGTGTCGCCTATGGGAATCGAATTTGCTGGTCTGAAGTATGCCTTAAATTCAAAAAAAAAACTTGCAGATTCTCAAACATTATTGAAGGTGTGCATGTGTGCTACAGATGCTGGACGCACCCACTGGCTTAGAAATTTTGCTTCCGAAACCTCACTGAAGTTCTCACGCAGGTGTTTTTTGAGATTGACGTTCGTTTATGCAGGTTACCGCGAGGAATGTGGGCAGGGGAGGTAAGGGGAATAAATGGGGAGGGAAGAAGGAAGGGGGGGGGGGTCGTACGGATGGGTACCTTTGAGGGGGGGGGAGGTCGTAAATTTGGGTCCTTATCGCATCAACCGCTTGACCCTGGTCTAAAGTCTGTTTTATTCGACAGATCTCTGAAAATACGATTTTTACGAAAAAGGTCGTGGAAGAACAGCCAAACTTGGGAATTCTATCACTAAGGGCGAGTTTGCGCCCTTATATCTCTGCGAGTTGCAAGGTTGGAATAATGACAGGTGAACATCTATGTCAATTTCAGAAGCTCTATTTTACTGGATGTAGTTCGTGCCTATAGCTCCTGTGTAGGAGGCGCTATATGGTGGACGTGCACATTTTGACTTCTATCTCCGTGAAAAGCAAGGGATACGGGCTGGCATAGCCATGTATTTGTATACGAGAGAAGCAACACATACAATTCGGAAAAAAATATAGGGGCTTCCTCTGTGGGAGCCCATCTATGAAAGCTTCTAGACAGTTTTTTCTTTTAGATGGGACCACGCGATATTTTCTCTTTCTCCGCCCTTCATTTTCCTCCTCCATTTTAATACCAAAACGCATGTAACAGTTTCCCAGCAGCTATCTGAACCGTGCGTAGGGTCAATGTTGGGTATAAGTAAGGGGAATGAAGCTAGAAAATCACTTTTCGCTTATTTCTCCTCATTTTCGCTTTAATTTTCGTTCATTTTTTGATTTTGAGAGTTTAAAAATGCGCGATGCTCGTTTAAAGGAATTGTGGCTGTATAATAGCAGCAAAAGTAAGCTGGGAAGAAGAGTGGAGCTTGTGTTTGAGTGGGCGGAGTCTTGGGAAGTGGGCGGAGCCTCAGAAGGTATGTGGAGCCTTGAGGTTCAAAATTGGGGGTGTGAATCTCAAAAATTGGCAACATCGGAATTTTTTTAGGTTGCGGAATCTCCAAATTCTCCAAATCTTCGAGTTTGTCGATTATAAAGGTTTCGCAACCTCCAAAACATCGATTTTATCGAGTTAGCTGTGATTTGTAAGCCGCGCCCACTACCGTTATAACTGATACCCAATATATGGGTGAGAAGACATTTAGTCTTATCTGAGGTGTTTAATTATGTTCTGCGAACGATTTTTGTTACGGCGCAACCTAATATTAATGTAGATAGAGAGCTAAGATAAACATCATTCGATACAGCAGCTTCGCGAGTTCCTTAGCAGTTGAACATTGTGCAAAGTATCTTTTGGAGTGAATTTGAAAATGGCTAGCAAAATTTGTTAGAATCAACATTCATTCGAAATTTAGCTACCGTCAACCCTACAAAAAGAAGCTAGGTAGCAGTGTCTTTTATAATCAAAGTCGGATAAATGCTCAAGTTTTCTAAGAAAAAGGCGCCATATGTTTTTCTCGATTTTCGATCTTGACCACTGGTTTTGGCTGAAATATTGATGATCTTAAATTGACCCGATACTCCAGTCACAGTAATTTTCAAACCGACTGTCAACGAAAATACTAGTCATTGCGTCCCCCGGAGGCGACGCGCATTTGAGCCCGATAAATAACAACAGTAAGCAAGGGTTACCGTCCCAACAAGACGAGCGGGGACGGCCAAAGAAGCTAGTTCATCATCATCACGAGTACAAACGACGAAACAAGTTATCAGATACGCTTCGATTAGTTACCATCAACGTAGGATCCCTCACAGGGAGACATCGAGAGCTTGCGGATCTTCTCAGAAGACGTAAAGTAAACATCGCCCGCATCCAAGAGACCAGATGGAAAGGTGAAAAGTCGCGCGATCTAGGAGATGGCTTCAAGCTTCTGTATGAAGGAGCAAGTAACAGCAGAAACGGTGTCGGAATAGTCGTCTCAAAAAGGTTGAGAGATGGGATCACAGGCGTGGATCGAGTAAGCGACCGACTCATGAGCATCAACCTAGTTGTTAGAATGAAGATTCTGCGAGTAGTCACTGATGAGGAGAAAGACATATTCTGGCAAGAACTCGACGACTACGTCAGATCGGTACCTTCAGAAGAGACGTTGCTAATTGGAGCAGATCTAAACGGCCACGTAGGAGAACAACGACGTGGGACAAGTAAATGTCCGGCAATCACGGATATGGGATTCGCAACGACGAAGAAGAGCGCCTTTTGGAGTTCGCTACAGCCCATGAATTAGCGTTGGCAAACACATACTTCATCAAAAAAGACAACCATCTCGTCACGTATGCCAGCGGAGAGCGGAAATCGCAAATAGACTTCTGGGTTGTACGGCAAAGAGAGCTCAAATACGTAAAGAACAGCAAAGTCATCTCCAGTGAAGAATGCGTACCACAACACCGGCCGCTGATTCTGGATCTGAATATCCCAGTCAAGAGTCGAAGAAAGCCAACAGTGGAACACAGAACTCGCATAAAGTGGTGGAAGCTCAAAGACAACGCTCAAGCGAAAGCAGCTATGGAGTCAGCTCTACCAGAACTGGAAGATGAACCGGAGCGATCCTGGGCGAAGCTGAAGAACAACGTTCATCTGATGGCAGGGAATCTACTGGGATGTACGAAACCAGGAAAGCCAAGACTAGATAAGGAAACTTGGTGGTGGAATGAGACCGTCCAATCCGTGATTAAGAGGAAGAAGTTGGCGTACAAGCTGTGGCAGAAAACAAGATTAGAAGACGATCATCAGAATTACCTAGCAGCGAAGCGTGAAGAAAAGAAGAAAGTTAAAGAACTAAAGAAGCATATGTGGCGGAGCTGTACAGAAGACTTCATACTCGTGAAGGAGAACGGGAGATCTATCGGATCGCAAGAAGAAGAACAAACGCTACAAAAGACATGGAGTACTTCTACAACATCAAAGACAAGCAGGGAAAAGTGCTGACGCCACAAGAGATAAACGAGAGATGGCGAAAACACTTCGCAGAGATGGCATCCACGAGCCACGAATACGCGTCGATGACGACTGCAGCCGACCTTGTACATGGACCGGTACCAGCAATCACGGAAGAGGAAGTCCGCATCGCCATAATGAAGACTAAGAACGGCAAGGCGACGGCTCCAGATGACGTCTCCAACGAGTTCTGGAAAGAATGTGGATAGGCTGGAGTCTCATGACTAGCACTCTAAAATAGATAGTAGAACAGAAGACGATGCCACGCGACTGGTATAGAAGTACAACAATACCGATATGGAAGAATCGAGGAGACATAGCTGACTGCAGTACTTACCGTCCCATCCGACTCATGAGCCACACACTGAAGATCTTCGAAAGAATAATAGAAACACGACTTCGAAGAATTGTGGAGCTGGCATCCAATCAGTGCGGATTCGTCAAGGGATGCAGTACAACCGACGCCATCCACACCTTCAGAATAATGATGGAAAGAAGCCGAGAAAAGCAGTTTGAGTTACATGCAGCATTCCTCGACCTGGAGAAAGCGCGTTCGATAAAGTACCGCATAACATCATATGGTGGGCGCTGCGGAAGCACATGGTTCCAGAAGAATACGTGCAGTGGATAAAGATGATCTACAGAGATGCGACCAACCACGTACAAACAGCAGCAGGAAAATCAGAAGACTTCCAGATAAAAGCCGGCGTTCATCAAGGATCCGTGCTGTCACCTCTCCTCTTCATCACAGTTGTAGACACGATAGTCAGAAACTTCATACGTCAACCTCCATGGTCCGTGATGTATGCAGATGACGTTTCTGATGGCGAGAAGCAGGGATGAATTGGAGGCGGATGTGCAGAAGTGGAAATCTGAACTCGAGCTGCACGGCCCGAAGATCAATATCGCGAAGACCGAGTACATGGAGCTAGGAGCTCAAACGCCTGGAACCATACAGATTGAAGACGCTTTAATCAAGAAGACTACTACCTTCAAGTACCTAGGAAGCCGCATCTGCGCAGATGGTACGATCCAAGAAGAGATAACTGCCAGGATAAACGCAGCTTGGTTGAAGTGGAAGAGCCTCACAGGAGTCATGTGCGATAGACGGATGCCACGTAAGCTGAAGTCCCAGTTGTACCGTAGTGTGATCCGCCCGACAGCTCTATATGGCAGCGAACGTTGGCCGTGTACGCGAACCGACGAACGTGAAGTCAGTGTAATGGAAACACGCATGTTACGATGGACGGCAGGCGTCACCATGATCGACCACGTTACCAGCGATACCATACGCGCAACGATGAAGGTCGCCCCAATAGCTAAAAGATGCAAGAGAGGAGACTTCGATGGTACGGTCACGTGCAAAGAAGGGAAGAAAGCCATATCTCCAGATCAGCCACAGCAGAAGAAGTACCAGGAAAGAGGCCAAGAGGAAGGCCAAAGCTGAGATGGTCGGATAAGATCAAAGCGGATCTGAAAGAACTAAAGATCGAAGAAGAGCAAGCCTTAGACCGCGAACTGTGGAAGTGACTTACTAGAGTGGCAAACCCCGAGTAACCGGGAAGATGCATGGATAAAAAAACTATAGTTTAGAGATTCTTTTGCATCTCAACTATAATTCATCTTCTCCTTTCTTCTAATGATAGGCTGTTTATTGTTTATTCACAGACATCTCGTTTTCTTTGCACAAAACCTAATTAACACTGTATGGACACTGATATCTGCATCGTGGATGCGTGAAGGAGTTGGTCAGTGCAAAGTCATCTCAAATGTAGATGTAAGAAGCATACAAAGCACGATGTACGCTTGATTCGACAGAATTGGCGGCCGGCTGGAAGGCGGGGTTTCAAGGCCTGATCAAGGCTAAAGAATGGAAAAAGCTTTGAGGAAAAAATGATAGGAGGGTACGGAATGATAGGAGGGTACGCTCGCGAGAGAGATGTAGACTGCGCCACGGCGCAAGCGGTCGCCTTCCAGCCGCCAATCCCGTTGTATCAAAAGGTAGGTGGCTTGAATAGTGAAGTTTCAGTTACATTAATGAAGTGACAATAAAAAAGTAGTTGTAAGCAAGTGAATGTAACACGAGGTGATAATGATACTTTGAAGAGTTCACTCACATGTTCTTCTCTAGTTTGGAATTATATCTATATATGTATATAAAACTCAATGTCAGTTTGAAGGGTATGTGCGTTATAGAAACGCGCGCCACTCAACCGATTCAGCTGAAACTTTGCACACATACAGTGCTGGCCAAAATTATAGGTCCACTCTAAAAAATGCCATAACTCACTCTGTTGTGAATGAAATTTTCCAAAATTTGGTACAGACGTGTGTTTACCAGCCTATTATCAGTCTTCAAAACGGTTCTCGTTTTCGTTTGATTATTCAAGAAAAAATTAGAAATTTTGAAAAAAGCAGGCTTGAAGGCTGGCCAAAATTATAGGTCCACTTGGAGTTTTTACTGATTAAAGCACTTCTTAGCTCCCGAATTTTTTTAGGTAGGCACACATCCAAAAACGTTGAACAGCTGCATTGGTCAAGCTGTGTCATACCTCCAAAAAGAACTGATTATCTGCTTTTTTGCCTTGAAGATGCACTCACATGTATTTCGCTCCACAAACCTGCGTTGAGTAAGAAATTCTGCAGTTTCTCAGCTGGATCGGAAGGGACGGGGTTTCATTTGTCTTCTGGATCTTTTTGACGTGAGCTTTGAGGAAAAAATCCGACTTTTTGCTGCTGAAGCAAATCTGACATCGGTTTAATCGGCAGAGTAAGCCTCAGTTTTTGCCCTAAAACCCTTTATGCATTGTGATTATAACCTCAAGATATTGTAGAAGCATTTTTTACACAAGAATAAAGCTGTTCGCCTGTCCTCCGCCTACTTGCAAGTGTCCACAAAGCTGCCTTGCTTCTTTTTTGAAACATGAGTTGTGTGTGCAACGTAATAATGGTGTTACGCGATCCAAAATAGCATTCCAAGTGCTACCTCACCTAGATTTCTGACAGTAATTATTTACTAGATAGTGGATACAGCTTGTAGTGTATGTTAGCACATGATTCTTCTGAAAATTTTGGTCTGAGCCACAAGTAGCTTTGGTGCTTGTCGTAATCAGTTTCTGCAGAGTGATTTCAGTGATTATACTCGAATGCTAGGATCTCTAGAAAGTTGTAACTATGGTATACGGACTCTCCTTCATAGAAACAATGCCTTTACTTTACTCAATGCTTCTGAGAACTTTGTAAAAGAAGTTTGAAGGCAGAAATTTGAGCTCAGGATTGCAGTACTGTCAGTGTCAGATTTGCTTCAGCAGCAAAAAGTCGGATTTTTTCCTCAATGCTCACGTCAAAAAGCATCCAGAAGATAGATGAAACCCCGTCCCTTCCGATCCAGCTGAGAAACTGCAGAATTTCTTACTCAACGCAGGTTTGTGGAGCGAAATACATGTGAGTGCATCTTCAAGGCAAAAAAGCAGACAATCAGTTCTTTTTGGAGGTATGACACAACTTGACCAATGCAGCTGTTTAACGTTTTTGGATGTGTGCCTACCTAACGAAATTCGGGAGCTAAGCAGTGCTTTAATCGGTAAAAGCTCCAGGTGGACCTATAATTTTGGCCAGCCTTCAAGCCTGCTTTTTTCAAAATTTCTAATTTTTCCTTGAATAATCAAACGAAAACGAGAACTGTTTTGAAGACTGATAGTAGGCTGGTAAGCACACGTCTCTACCAAATTTTGGAAAATTTCATTCACAACAGAGTGAGTTATGGCATTTTTTAGAGTGGACCTATAATTTTGGCCAGCACTGTATGTTTTCGATCCTTGCGCAGATGATAGGCTACTTTTTGCGGCGACTTGTTGGGTTCTTCTATCGATTTATTGATTTTACATTTTCCTAAGGAATTAAAGGGTTATCATTTTCAATCAAGCATTTTCCATACTCATGTAAAAGAGGGCGGTGAAGCTCATTTTCACCTCAGGATCACGAGGATGCGGTTTCCAGATGTTCCCGGGTAAGTCATCCATACCATGTAGGGCGGGGGGGGGGGGGGGCTTGCAGTGCGGTGAACCATGGCCCGGGCTGGGCCGGGAAAGCCAACTAGTTAAACTATATTAACTAACTTATAACCGTTTCGAAAACTAGTGTCCAAGCTAAATTCGTCAGAAGCACCATATTCAAACCTGAACTCAGTATAGCAAAAACGTAGCTGTGCTGCTGGACACAGCGATTTGCGGCCATCATTGCAGGTAGTGTGCGATAGTATGCACAATGCGTTGAGTCTGATCCGCTAAACACTAAAAAAACTGAAAACGCAAGAGCTGTGCACTGTGTAGCCGCCATGTTTTTGCTCTGCAAAAAGATTATACATAATATTCTAGCCAAAACGACTATGCTTATGCACCACTTTCCGGTCACTTTCAAGTCTGAAGACTTGGCAGGCCATCAGTGAAAACAAATACAGCGGCAACAAAGCGTCGGCCCACGAAAGCATGCCAGTTTTGAAGAAACAAACTTACAAAAAGCAGTTGTGCAGCTCAAATCAGGCAAAAATAACTAATCACAACTTCGTCGTAGTTCGATTGAGAGACAGATCATGTCATCCACGTCAACTGACCACTTTGACAGTCCTGAGGGCAAATAGTAGACAAGAGTCGAAAAATGCTACGAAATATGATCTTTTACAGGACCTGAGGCGATCATACTAAAATAATAATACTATGCTAGAAACTTGCTTCAAAAAGGTTTTATGACACAAATATTAATACACGGGCAAAGTATGGCCAAAGCCCATGATTTTCTGCTAGCTGCGTGCGTGGTCGATGTAAGCTGGAAATGCTTTCGAGGCAAACAGCAATGGAAAGATTGCACGAGTAAGCGCACAGATCAAGAAAATTGTTAGATACAGATGCAGAAGGAATATCAGGAATGAATTAGCATTATATAAAAACTATGTAAAGTGGAGCGTAATCAACTTTTTCTTCAAAAATTTTCTGCTACTGACTGATGTAAATAGTCCGTTCTAAGCACATGATAACGATAAGGCACTGATGGTGAGTGGTCAGAAAAGAGATGGCGGGAACATTACACAAAACCATGGACAAATTATCCAGCAAAGAACGTGTCGGTTTTCTTTTTTTTTCTGAGGACTTCCCATGAAAAGTGAAAAGAAAAGGCTCGCTTGCGATTTCTAGAAACTCGAACTAGATTTCTAGACAATCCGCTTATCTGCGTTACCGCAACGCTGAATCCGAAAAACCGCGAGCGCGATGCATTTTAACTATAGTGTATTTCTTACTTGTATTCTTTCTTGCATCTCAACTATGATTTATCTTCTTATTTTTCTCACTGTCATGAAAGATCATATTTCGTAGCATTTTTCGACTCCTACTATTTGCCACCAGGACTGTCAAAGTGGTCAGTTGACGTGGATGACATGATCTGTCTCTCAATCGAACTACGACGAAGTTGTGATTAGTTATTTTTGCCTGATTTGAGCTGCACGACTGCTTTTTGTAAGTTTGTTTCTTCAAAACTGGCATGCTTTCGTGGGCCGATGCTTTGTTGCCGCTGTATTTGTTTTCACTGATGGCCTGCCAAGTCTTCAGACTTGAAAGTGACCGGAAAATGGTGCACAAGCATAGTCGTTTTGGCTAGAATATTATGTATAATCTTTTTGCAGAGCAAAAACATGGCGGCTAACAGTGCACAGCTCTTGCGTTTTCAGTTTTTTTAGTGTTTAGCAAATCAGACTCCACGCATTGTGCATACTATCGCACACTACCTGCAATGATGGCCGCAAATCGCTGTATCCAGCAGAACAGCTACGTTTTTGCTATACTGAGTTCAGGTTTGAATATGGTGCTTCTGACGAATTTAGCTTGGACACTAGTTTCGAAAACGGTTATAAGTTAGTTAATATAGTTTAATATAATTTCAAACTAGAGAAGAACATGTGAGTGAACTCTTTAAAGTATCATTATCACCTCGTGTTACATTACTTGCTTGATCTTCAGGCCGTGCAGCTCGAGTTCAGATTTCCACTTCTGCGCATCCGCCTCCAATTCATCCCTGCTTCTCGCCATCAGAAACGTCATCTGCATACATCATGGACCATGGAGGTTGACGTATGAAGTTTCTGACTATCGTGCCTACAACTGTGATGAAGAGGAGAGGTGACAGCACGGATCCTTGATGAACGCCGGCTTTCACCTGGAAGTCTTCTGATTTTCCTGCTGCTGTTTGTACGTGGTTGGTCGCATCTCTGTAGATGATCTTTATCCACTGCACGTATTCTTCTGGAACCATGTGCTTCCGCAGCGCCCACCATATGATGTTATGCGGTACTTTATCGAACGCGCTTTCTCCAGGTCGAGGAATGCTGCATGTAACTCAAACTGCTTTTCTCGGCTTCTTTCCATCATTATTCTGAAGGTGTGGATGGCGTCGGTTGTACTGCATCCCTTGACGAATCCGCACTGATTGGATGCCAGCTCCACAATTCTTCGAAGTCGTGTTTCTATTATTCTTTCGAAGATCTTCAGTGTGTGGCTCATGAGTCGGATGGGACGGTAAGTACTGCAGTCAGCTATGTCTCCTCGATTCTTCCATATCGGTATTGTTGTACTTCTATACCAGTCGCGTGGCATCGTCTTCTGTTCTACTATCTATTTTAGAGTGCTAGCCATGAGACTCCAGCCTATCCACATTCTTTCCAGAACTCGTTGGAGACGTCATCTGGAGCCGTCGCCTTGCCGTTCTTAGTCTTCATTATGGCGATGCGGACTTCCTCTTCCGTGATTGCTGGTACCGGTCCATGTACAAGGTCGGCTGCAGTCGTCATCGACGCGTATTCGTGGCTCGTGGATTCCATCTCTGCGAAGTGTTTTCGCCATCTCTCGTTTATCTCTTGTGGCGTCAGCACTTTTCCCTGCTTGTCTTTGATGTTGTAGAAGTACTCCATGTCTTTTGTAGCGTTTGTTCTTCTTCTTGCGATCCGATAGATCTCCCGTTCTCCTTCACGAGTATGAAGTCTTCTGTACAGCTCCGCCACATATGCTTCTTTAGTTCTTTAACTTTCTTCTTTTCTTCACGCTTCGCTGCTAGGTAATTCTGATGATCGTCTTCTAATCTTGTTTTCTGCCACAGCTTGTACGCCAACTTCTTCCTCTTAATCACGGATTGGACGGTCTCATTCCACCACCAAGTTTCCTTATCTAGTCTTGGCTTTCCTGGTTTCGTACATCCCAGTAGATTCCCTGCCATCAGATGAACGTTGTTCTTCAGCTTCGCCCAGGATCGCTCCGGTTCATCTTCCAGTTCTGGTAGAGCTGACTCCATAGCTGCTTTCGCTTGAGCGTTGTCTTTGAGCTTCCACCACTTTATGCGAGTTCTGTGTTCCACTGTTGGCTTTCTTCGACTCTTGACTGGGATATTCAGATCCAGAATCAGCGGCCGGTGTTGTGGTACGCATTCTTCACTGGAGATGACTTTGCTGTTCTTTACGTATTTGAGCTCTCTTTGCCGTACAACCCAGAAGTCTATTTGCGATTTCCGCTCTCCGCTGGCATACGTGACGAGATGGTTGTCTTTTTTGATGAAGTATGTGTTTGCCAACGCTAATTCATGGGCTGTAGCGAACTCCAAAAGGCGCTCTTCTTCGTCGTTGCGAATCCCATATCCGTGATTGCCGGACATTTACTTGTCCCACGTCGTTGTTCTCCTACGTGGCCGTTTAGATCTGCTCCAATTAGCAACGTCTCTTCTGAAGGTACCGATCTGACGTAGTCGTCGAGTTCTTGCCAGAATATGTCTTTCTCCTCATCAGTGACTACTCGCAGAATCTTCATTCTAACAACTAGGTTGATGCTCATGAGTCGGTCGCTTACTCGATCCATGCCTGTGATCCCATCTCTCAACCTTTCTGAGACGACTATTCCGATACCGTTCCTGCTGTTACTTGCTCCTTTATACAGAAGCTTGAAGCCATCTTCTAGATCGCGCGACTTTTCACCTTTCCATCTGGTCTCCTGGATGCGGGCGATGTCCACTTTACGTCTTCTGAGAAGATCCGCAAGCTCTCGATTTCTCCCTATGAGGGATCCTACGTTGATGGTAACTAATCGAAGCGTATCTGATAACTTGTTTCGTCGTTTGTACTCGTGATGATGATGAACTAGCTTCTTTGGCCGTCCCCGCTCATCTTGTTGGGACGGTAACCCTCGCTTACTGTTGTTATTTGTCGGGCTCAAATGCGCGTCGCCTCCGCAGGACGCCCTAGCTTGTAATCGAAATGATGAGGCATTAAGAGAGCATTTTGATGCGACGGGTTTGGTCTTCAGCCGGCTTGTCGCTTGCTTCCATTGGGTGAGCAGCCAGATGCTGGATTTCGTGGGCAGAGCTTTGCCAAAGAAATTAGGCCCGCTGTGGAACCGAACCTGTGACCTTCCTCGCCGTAGTCAAGGGCACTAACCTCTCGGCCAACTCTGCCCAATCTCTAAACTATAGTTGAGATGCAAAAAGAATCTATACACTGTAGTTGAGATGTAAAGAGAATTCTTGAGATGCAAAAAGAATTCAAGTCCGAGGAGCTTGCCGCGCTCCGCGGACATAAGCATGACCGAGAGCGAAGTGAGTCAAAGTAAATAGCTGTGCGCCTCGCCTCGTCCGTGTCGCGAGGGTTCTGTGTCACTTTGGAGTTAGCTTATCTGCTCTCTCCCCAATCTCTTCGCTCTTTGGGGCAGCGCACGTATGCAGCGCAAACCCTTAGCACTGCGAGATCGCAGATTCAGCCGATGGTTCGGGCCTGATCCCGACTGGATCAGACTTTAAATGGTTCTGCCAAGGATGAGATGCAGTCGCTGCGGGACTCTATGACTTAACTCTAGGCACGTACTTGCAAAGCAGGAATTCAAACATGTGGAGAGCCCAGCCCCACTCAGACAATCGTTGGGGGCAGGCGGGCACCGAAAAAATAGATTGCTGATTTCTCGCACCCCGCTCGCGGATTTTTTGGAAAGCAATCAGGACTTTTCGGAAGACCGCTTGCTGAGTCAGCGGATTTTTGAGAGACCGCCTGTTGAATTTTTTTCGCTCTTATCTTTTGCAGATATATTGCTGAATCTCTGAGGATTCGAGAACTCAGCAAGCGGTCTTCCGAAAAGTCCTGATTGCTTTCCAAAAAAAAAACCGCGAGCAGGGTGCGAGAGATCAGCAATCTATTTTTCCGGCGCCCGTCTGCCCCCGGCGATTGTCTGAGCAGGGCGTTAGTTTCCCAGCTTCCGAGCATACTTCTTGCTTATGATCAGATGTTATTGCCTCGCACTTGCGCGATAGCGTGCCTGAATGGCTTGCCCACTTTCGCATGACACTGAAATCTCAAAACCCCCAGCTTGTCCTTTAAAGGCAGTGGGTCGGCAAAACTCAACAACTCAGGATTTCAACAGTGGGTTCTTTATCGCCCAAGTTTGAAACCAGTGCAATACCGGTTGCACAGCATGCCTTCCCTGCCGAGAAGTTTGCTCTCAAACTTACACGCGCAGACTAATCTTACACGCATCTGGACGAGTTGGCAAATTCCTTTTCACCATTGGAGGCTGCCCGTCGCAATGCTCTAACCATTGGGTCCTGCAACAATTCAGCGTCATCAGCCTGCTTCGCTCTTCCAATTCCAAAAAAAGGGCATAAACGCTCGTTTTCGCCGTTTTCAAGCTCTCAAAAGTGCATTTTCGGGATCAGCCTATTGAATAACCCCAGGTAAGCGAAAATTTCACTAGGTTGAGATTTGCCGAGCCTAATATGACTTTGCTCGAGCCGCTGCCTTCAACGCCGCGGCTCGAGCAAATCTGGCCTGCGAGCTTTCCATCATTCCATGGCCTTCTGGTTGTGAGTTCAGGACCCTTGATATCTCTTAAAGTTGCCGAAAAAAAGTCCTTACAGCTTTTTCCGCTTTGGAGCGTTGAAAGTGCTGGACCGGAGGTTTCGCGAACTGAGGGCGATCAAAAGAATAGGGCCAAAGGACTCGGCGTCTTTAACCCATTGACGACGATGTGGGCTGGTGGTTCACGCACGCACTTTCTGCTGCCAAGGACGATGTGGACCAGCGGTGGCTCACACCTCTTGCAAAGTCATATTATTTATAGGTCTAGTATTTTTACCACATATTATTTTTTTCCAATTTTTTGAAATTTGGGACCTGTAGGCTTCGTCTTCCAGGAAAATGTCTACAGTTGTAAGCTCAAGTTTCTTTTGTGCCGTATAGGTTTGAGAAGTGGTCTTTATTTCTTCCAATCACGGCCTTAGGTTTCGACGCCTTTCATCTTCCTCAGAGGCCTGAATGGTTCTAAGTGTCATCCGTAATTCCAGACCACCAAGCGTTTCCTCCAACTCTGCTAGTTTTCGACCTTCTCACAATCTTGCTACCAAATAAAATGTCAGTGTAGAGGACATACCGGAAGACCACTGCAACTCGAGTAGTCTGCAACGGAAATAGGCAGTCGCGGCAGACGAGCGAATCATACTGTAGATACACCAAAATGGTCTACAGTTATAGATCACATAATGATACGAACGGGAGATCACTAATTATCGATAAACACTCGTTCTTATTGTTCATCTCAGGATTTTTGGTAGTAATCCAGAATGCTTCCAAAGCTTTTCTAGCCGAGATCTCTGTTTCATACGCAAGAATTTTGCACTTGACATTGAAGTCTTCTCCACCGTGCTGCGCGTCTCTATGCCTGCCGAGTGCCGAGCCCAAATTTCTGCGCCTTTTATCGGCCAAGTGTTCTTTCATGCGAATACCCAAAACTCTACTCGTTTCTCCTATGCATATTGCTTTGCAGTCAAGGCATTCGATTTGATAAACAATTCCCACTATTGCACAGTCCCCAACTCTACCGTGCGGGCATACTATGCATTGCTCTGTTGTACAGTATCGGTCGTAGAGCCTATTTCGGACTAGCTGCTTTTTAATATTGTCATTGGGGATGTTAACTAGAACAACATTATCTTGCAGCTGGGCTCGAAAAATGCATTGCTGAAACGCCGCGGTAATCTTATCTGAGGTGAAGGGAAGGCAAAGTGGGAGCTTGGGGACTGTACAATAGTGGGAATTGTTCATCAAATCGAATGCCTTGACTGCAAAGCAATATACATAGGAGAAACGGGTAGAGTTTTGGGTATTCGCATGAAAAAACACTTGGGCGACAAAAGGCGCAGAAATTTGGGCAAGACTTCAATGTCAAGTGCAAAATTCTTGCGTATGAAACAGAGATCTCGGCTAGAAAAGCTTTGGAAGCATTCTGGATTACTAACAAAAATCCTGAGATGAACAATAAGAACGAGTGTTTATCAAAAACTACTGACTTCCTCCCGTTCGTATCATTAGGTGATCTATAACTGTAGACCATCTTGGTGTATTTACAGTATGATTCAGTCGTCTGCCGCGACTGCCTATTTCCGGTGCAGACTACTCGAGTTGTAGTGGTCTTCCGGTATGTCCTCTACACTGACATTTTATTTGCTAGCGAGATTGTGAGAAGGTCGAAAACTAGCAGAGTTGGAGGAAACGCTTGGTGGTCTGAAATTACGGATAACACTTTGAACCATTCAGGCCCCTGAGGAAGTCGAAAGGCGTCGAATCGTAAGGCCGTGATTGGAGGAAATAAAGACCACTTCTCAAACCTGTACGGCACAAAAGAAATTTGAACTTACGACACATGCCCAGGTTTCCTGAAAACGGGACTTGGAAGCTGTCTACAGTTCTTTACAAAACAACCTCGCATTTCGTAATTAACCACAAAACCTCACACCAAAAGTGTTTGCAAAATCGCGTCGTCCCACAGCGCCGCCGCGCAAAATTAGGCATAGTCGTCAACGGGTTAAAGGCAGTGTCCAGGCTGAATTTAACCCCCTCCGATTAGCGTCGATCCTGAATGTAGGTTCGTCCCACGAGAGGGGCATATGCGTTGGTC